>JAEAOA010001759.1:275000-315022 GCA_016746295.1 Potamilus streckersoni
AAAGTGTTTAATTTTGTCTATAGCATCTACACCAAAAGATCGTTCGCAAAGGAAACATTGAGTCACGATGCTGCATCTAACATTGGGTAATTATATTTCGTCTTGATAGAAATAAGAGGTAATATCATCGGTCATCTTTTATCCTACCAGGCCATGCTGGCTTCCGGGCGAACCTTATGAAGGCACCAACATGCCTTATGGTTGTTAAGTGATCTGAAATTGTTCACATTTTAAATTTATCCGAGGTGGTATATTTATATTGCAGTGACCAAAGTACGTCTTTTTCAAGAATATAATCTAGGGTTTTATTGTTTGAAATATCCATAAAAAGGACCCATGAGAACTTATATTCAGCGGCAGAAACATATTTTACTCGACAAATATAAGAATAATTTGTTTACAGACATGAATATGGACAAGATTAATATAGCTTGCTTTCATGTCGTCTGCTATTATTATAAGCTTTATTAATGATCTATTTGTGCAAAATTGGCAAATAGCCTCGTCCAGGTATGTACCATGAGTATTAATATCCAAGTTTTTCTCGAATATAAGTAAATGGTCTAATCGCATCGCTTGCTTTACCAATGCTGTCCTATAACGCATTGTGATAGGACAGGAAGTTGTGTTCGTACTTTTCAAGTAATTCTTTTAAAGTCACAACTGATGACATAGCTCCTCTAACATTTCATGTCAGAATGGTTAGCTTCACAAATAAAACAAAAAATAAACGAGGCGATTTGGAATTGTATACATAAAGCACTACCTTCAAATTTTCATATGGATTACAAACACCAATTTTTATTTTAATTGTAATTTTTGTTATGTACCTTCTCGTCGGAACCCCCCACCGTTGGATCCGGAATTTTTTAATACTTTTCATATGTTTCAGCAGGCCACTTAAAGTTATTATATTCCACAATAGCTGAAACGGACGAACGAACATTAACTTAGTTGTATAGTGTCCCAGCCTTGTGTTTAAACAATGTTAGTGACGTGATTAGTAACTGTTGTTTACTAGTACGATTAAAAATTATCTGCTTTATTGCTTTTGCTCCCTATACATCCAATAAAGTAACAAATGATCTTTTGAGCTTAATTTAACATATACAAACTCTCCAAAAGAATTACGTGTACCTGGCGATTATTGTTGTGAATGCGTATTTGAATAGGTAACTGTTGAGCTCTGACCATAAGATAGACTAGATCCGTTGTAGGTGTACGTTTGCGTTGCATGGTTACCGAGATTTTGCCGTCAGGCAGTTAATGCTCCCTTCTGAAATATTTTACAGTGTTGTCAATTCACCTAGAGAAATGCCAAAAAGTTCTATTCTCGCGCGCCTGTCATACCGAGTGTTCCTATCACGGTCGTGTAAAGTGTTCTGGCTGAGTAGAGTAACTGTTTGTGCAAAGCAAGAATTTTGTCCTTCGTATCTTTATATACATATTTCTATCTGGCAAATATTAATTTCATTAGACATTTGCCTTCGGATAAGACAGCTTCTTTAAATTTGTTTTTTTTTACCTTTCCTGGAAATTTGTAAACATGTTTTTCTGCAATGTACTTTTACTGTGATCTTCATTTTTGACGTGAAGTCACATATATACTCAAATGTGTTTTCAATTATATACATGGCCGTAGAGAGCAATCAGAGGCCCTGGGGTAAGAAACACCCGAGCCTCTCCAGGTTCTTATTCAAACTAAATTTTTCTTCTATAAAATTAAAAAGTGTTCTTTGGACCAAGCCCCTTTACAGGCCCGGGCTACGGAGATATATATATCCCTAGTTCTTCTCCCCCTTGTTGGCTCTGAGTACATAGTCATCTCTTTTATTTCCAACAAAACAGCAAATGTCTTCAAATTTGCGTTTTAACAACTTTATCTAATTTTGCCCTCTTTCATTCTTTTTTCTTCTCTTTTTTGCACATGAATCCGGTTTTAAGTTTTGATTGGATTTTGTTTTCGAATCTTTAAGCAATTTAATTTAATTCATACATCTAGCTGTCCTTGAACATGTAAGTTCAGTATTCGTTCTGCAGACCTTCGGTTGGCTGAGTGCTGCTTGGGACAGATAATCCTGCTTAGTTGTTGGTGTCGGGATCATTTAGTCAAGTACCACGTTGCCTTTTGTTCCGCAGTACTCACATGCATTCTTGAAGTATTTTCTCATATTGAACCATATTGTTTGTCATGGCATTGTTCAATCATTTGATCAATGCAATTTTCAATTTAAAAAAGAAATACTTAAATTATTTTATTATCTTTGTCATGTTCTCGTAGCGGCTGTTGAATGTTGTTAATAACTTGGTATGTTGCTCTTTGTCAAAATCCAGTGTCCGTGCCTGTGTCTAGTGAACTCGTTATCACTAACAAATATCGCATACTAGCTTTGTCATCGACTATATATCCAATTAAAACAAATGTGCCTTTGATTCAAAACATTCAACACCTAACACTCTTGCCTGATCATATCCTTGTGTGCACGTGATTTGTTACGTCATACTGTAACTAAATCATGAAAGCTTCATACATTTTTGATTTGGCTGTTACTACTGATGTGTATCATGAGGTAAGGCCTTCAGTCATCAAAACTAATTGGTTTGCAGTCAGAAGATTTGATACACTTCCGTCCAGTCTATTGATAAATACATAAGTTGGTATCTACTTAGATTACACACCGTCATCAAAATGACTGTTTTGACTGAACTGATTTACGAATATGTGACACAGGTACAGAATACTCACGCCATGGCAACAAATAATGGTTGAAAGAATCCCAGTTACGTTTTTAGATCAGAGCATATCGAGAAATCTCGATCAAAGAATTCCAGTTACGGTTTTAGATTACATCATGTCGACGAATCTCGACTGAAATAATCCCAATTATGGTTTATACCACAACATGTCGACAAATATCAAAGAAAGAATCCCAGTTAGATAAGATAGTTCAAAAACAGATCTATTCTTTTGTCTTACATATTCTTAAAGAATTATATCGTGGAAAAAAGCTAAATAGTGAAGAAAAAGGGAAGTTTCCGAATGGTATATTTAATGAGCACGGAAATAAGCGCATTTGTTAATGTTTCAAGTTTATTTTCATATTATGAAAGGATTACACCATGTTACAAATTTATACATACAACTGTTTTCCCTTTGTCTTAGAGACAATTTTGATTGTATAGACTAAATTACAATTGTCTTAGATATAATTTTGAATGTATAGACTAAATTGCGATTATCTTATTGATTATTTTGAATGCATAGACTAAATTACAATCATCATTGAGATAATTTTTAATTTATAGACTAAATTACAATTATCTTATGGATAATTTTGAATGTATAGACTAAATTACAATCATCATAGAGATAATTTTGAATTTATAGACTAAATTACAATTATCTTATGGATAATTTTGAATGTATAGATTAAATTACAATCATCTTAGAGATAATTTTGAATGTATAGACTAAATTACAATTACATTTGTCAGCACAATCAGTTATTCTTATTCTTTTTCTTTAACAATTGTATGTAAATGATACAGTTCTTCATGCTTTTTATCAGCAAGATTTTCAGTTTATGAGCGTCACTTATTGTATTTACTGTAATTCGCAAATTCTCAAAGTGAGCAGTACAAAATTAGTAGCCATATATCAATGCAAATATATTAGAGTTCATTTGACGACTTTTTAAATCACTGAAGCAAACGGTATACATGCTGAAAAAGCAAAATAGTTGTTGAATTATCTACTTGGGAATTAGAGCGTACCGATTGATTGTCACTAAAACTACTTGATGACTCTATATTCCTATTATATTGTATAAATCTTGCATTTATAGTCCTGGAAAATTAAAATAACATTGAAAGAGTTCATAAAGATTTTGTAAGATGGACATTTAAGTGCTAGAACACCATGCTTAAAATGGAAGAAACACACGTATGCTTCATGTGACAAAAAATAAATTGTGACGTGGTCTAAGAGAAACAAAGAAATCAAACATTTAAAAGCAACAGATAAATCAAAAATAGGTGAAAAGAAAAATAAACCAGAAATTAATATTAGTTCTATAGCAATAGGTAAATTTTTGAGTTAACCGTGTTAATTACATCCATGATATAGATTTGGCTCCATTTTGTATTCAGTAAATATAAATTTAATGACTCACTACAAAACCTTGCTAACAGCTATACTTACCTTTCCTAAACAATACGTGACAAGTCTGAAATTGAGTTATCATTTCGCAAAGTAAAAATTTAATCCACCATTCGCGCAATGAAGGCAACGGACAACAATTAAAAGTCCGCCACAATAAATGCAGTAATTGCTAGACTGGTTTATAATGTACTCTAGACAACTATTACGATAGATAATATGGACATTTTTTGCGTTCAACATGACAGTAAAGCAAACCCTCGCAGCAAACATTTTAGCAGAACAAATGTACATTATTATGTATAAGTCCACAAAATTTAAGCTATTTATCATTTATTTGCCAAAACACATGATGATATTGGTTGCGTAATGAATATAAATAAAGTGCCCTTTTATAATCTTCCAACAAACATCCATTTTCTTAAAGCTGTGACACAATTTTTGCTTTATTATCACAGTTGCAAAAGATGAAAAGTACTTGATATACCGAATTCAATAAAACAAATGGAATCAGATAAAAACAATACATATTTAATATTTTACGACGTGGTAGAACTTCTAGAATGGTTAATGCCGTCGCCATAGCAACACGGTCTGTAAGACAATCTAATGAAATTGAATCATATACTACTGGTATGTATTTTTTTGTATTTTAGCACGTTAAGGATCTTGAGAAAAGGGGAGAAAATTTTTATCAGTTTTGCTCTTAGCAAATAAGAACAAGTGAAAACAAAATCGCAATCTTCTTTTACGGCATTCAACTTAGACATTAAGGGAAAGAATTTAAACAAAATCATCAAAAAAAGACAGTGGTTTCACTTTTCGTAAATCTTCCATTCAATATGGATTTTTAGGGTCGGCAATCAATTTTAGATCGCTTTGAACAATTTTTGAAAAAGATCATAACTCGAAAATTTCGACAGTCTGGTTCTGTTAAATGTGAAAATAGGTTATTTGCAGGCTCTTAAATCGTCTTAATGGAGGTGTTTCAAATAGCAACATATAACATCGATGCAAATTTAGAGAAAGTTCCAATTGTTTTAGTTATCGTCATACTAACATCCTACACAATTAAATCTACAAAAGAATGTAGAATAAAACATAAACTACAATTTACTACAATAAATTTACAAACATAACACGCTGCAGATATTTTAAACAAGGTTAGGACAATGCAAATATACTGAAATGAAATTAGATTAGTTACAATTAAATAGTCTTTGTTTAACCATGACAAAATTAAATGTAGTAAACGTTTCAAAAACTCCTCAATACTGAAGTAAACAGTGGTTCTATCTCGGTTTTGGCCATAACATGCTCTATGATACTGTAAGAACTGTCAAATGATGCGTGGCAACTTATACTACTCGGGCATTTAAATATAACAAAATCTTCTACATGTCAGGTACGAAGAAGTTATTGCCATAAAACTGTGAACAAAGATTTAATAAATGAATTTCTAATTATTTTAGTTATGAATTTGTTTAAATTTTGTTTATTATTATTTTTTGTTATATTCTATAGGTCGTTTCCCCAAATGACAAAATCAGTTTGCTTGCAGTCGCATAAATAACAGTGTTCCTTGTGCATCATCATCATCGTCGTCGTCATCATCATCATCATCATCATCATCATCATGAACAATAACAACTCCTTTACCCAAGATGTCGTTATGACTCCACAGTTGACCTTGCAGCCAATTCTCTTCATTTTTCTCTGCTCTCTACTACCCTTTGCGAATCTCCAGATCCATGCCAGTCCACTCCTTAATGTTGTCTTCTCGCCATTGTGTCTTCCTTTTCTTTTGCACCCTCGCACTGTTCATTACAATATTGATTTCGCCAGTCCATATGATCTTGAGACATGACCGTACCAATTTAGTTTGAGATTTTTTTTACAGTATTCGAGAGGTCTTAATAGGATCCGATGGCTCGTTAGATCCTGTTGTGGACTTCTTCGTTGGTTAAATGGTCAATGTATGAGATATCCAAGATCTTGTAATACCATCTCATTTCGAATGCTTGAATCCTTCTTTATAGCTTTGATGTGAAGTCGATGTTTTACAAGCGTACAGAAAGATGGATATGACAATCAGGCGCATCAGCTTTTTTTAAACCAAAAGCAATGTTGGTATCTTTCTATATTGGTTTTAACCTTGTTACTAGTTACTGCTACTATTGTCTGGGCAATCCTGCAAAGTAATTCTGGTTTGGAGACCTCATCTGTGATAACTGACTCCAAGTACTTGAAGCTTGCAACTCTTTCCAGCTTCTGTCCACTGGCAATTATTTCTGTTTGTCATCAATTTGGTTTTTCAGCGCTAATCTCAATACCGTATGCTGTGGATGCTGTTCCGAGGCACTCAACCAACTCAGCCAGAATTTTTTCTTCATCTCCTGCTAAACCATTAATATCCTCTGATACTGACAGTGCCCTTGTGGTCATAAAAAGCATCCTCTATGAGTCTTTTCAGGAAAATGTTGAAGAGTGCAGGTGACATTATACATTCCTGTTTGTCTCCAACTGTTGCTCGAAACTAATCTCCTCTGTTACCATTGATAAGAACAGCACAGGTGATTTAGTCATGGAGGGGCTCAACAACCCGAACCAGGTTTGAGCTGATGTTGTAATTCCTCCTGACTGATCAAACTGATCGTTCTGTAGTTTAGGCATAGCTGTGGGTTTCCTTTCTTGGGGAGCACAGTGACCAAGAACTGAGTCCATGATGTGGGCCATTCTTCTGTCTGCCATATCTTTTTACAGATTGTTATTAGGATTATCTCTTTTCCTCCAGCTTAAATGAGTTCTGCTTGTATGTTGTCAATGTCGGCTAACTTTCTTGTCTTTAGTAACCTAACTGCAATTTATACTCCTTCACGAAGAATGGGATTGTTATCAAATTCTTCGGCCTGGGAGCAGTTTAGTACCGCTGGATCTCCTTGAGTTTTATGATTGTACAATTCTGAGCAGCATTATGTCCATCGTTTGAGAATCTCTTGATCTTCTGTATGGCATTTTCTTGATTTGTCTTGTTTTGTGGTAGTTGTTTCTTGTTTATGGGTTTTGAGATCTTTAACCAGTTGATATACCATTTGCTGTAAATAATACTCAAACTAGCTTAGATTTTGCAGCATTGTCTTTCTATCCAGAATTCCTTGCCTTGTTCAGCTCTCTCTCTCTCTCTCTCTCTCTCTCTCTCTCTCTCTCTCTCTCTCTCTCTCTCTCTCTCTCTCTCTCTCTCTCTCTCTCTCTCTCTCTCTCTCTCTCTCTCTCTCTCTCTCTCGGCATTTTCTATCTCCTTTATGATCTCTTTATCCATTTTTCAGTTCTCTATTTTTGTCGTATTCTTCAAGGACATTTGCTGTGACCAAAGGATTCTTTGTTCGACGATATTTGCTAGTGATCTCACTAGCTGCACTAGTCACAGCTATGGTGAATGTGGTTGTTAAGGACTCTAGTTCAGTGTCTTGGCTGTCCAGGGATATCAAAGGTGCAAATTTTCACTTATCATTGCTTGAAAGGCTTCTGCGACTTTTGGATCTTTCAATTTGCAAGGTCAAATCTGTTTCATGGCTGATTAGACATTTTGTTCATTTTCAGGTGGAGGCGAAACGTTGTCATTAATAAATCATGGTCACTTCCAATGTATGTTCCTTGAAAACTTTGTGTTCTGGCAAAATTCAGTCCTTGCAAAATCTTTTTTTTCTCACCAAGATGTAATAAATCTCGCTGTGATGTTGTCCATCTAGACTGTCCCAGGTCCATATTCTCGATGCTTTATAAGGGCCGAATGTGTTGGTGTGCACATGATTATCATAGGCAGCAAACTCAAAGATCATGAGTCCTTCTTCATTTGTTTCTGCAGTGCAGAAGGGTCCACAAGTGCTTTGCCAGTTTGTCTGTAAATTAACTCCCACCTTTGTTTTCCAGTCTCCTTGTACAACCAGAAATATTTCAATTTTCCAAACTAGAAATTATTTAAATAACATACAAAAAAGACAAAGTGAAAGAATTAAAAATACCTTACATGTTTGAATTCCTATAATATTATCCTAAACTGTACCATAAAATTTTACATTATTTCGGACGGTCCAAAAGCATTCCAAATGAAGGTACTAATGTGTTTATGTGCCACTGAAAAATTAGTTCTAAATAGAGATGTTCTTATGTTCTTACTTCAAGGCAATCCCGTGAACGTACAATATCACTGAAGTCTTTGAAACCTTCGCATAATCCAATATAATATTTAAATATTCAAGTCCTTGAATAAATTAACATCATCTAATAGTTATTGACTGCTAAATCCAACGAACAAATAGTATTCATGAATAAATATTTCTTAACGACTTTTCCAAAACTGGCATTGCATACGTGCTGCATGTATGATCATAATATAGTCTCTACACAGGCATCATAATCGGAAATATCTGACTATATAAGCATCAAATCGGAAATATCTGACTACATACGCATCAAATCGGGAATATCTGATTCTCAAAAAGACTATTGGACTATTATAGTGGATTATTTCAAAATAATTGAAACAATGTTACGACCTTCTAAAACGAGTGACAATTAGGTTGTGCATGATAGCTCTACAGTGCACTTGTACTCCCTAGAATAAAGCACGTTTGTAAACTGTGTTTGAAACACGTGTTTTCACTTCAACAAAAGAGTCAGGTTCTAATTTAAGTTTACCACAGTTATTTTTTGTAAAATGACTGAATTTCCATCAATAAAATATTGCCTCTACGTTTTTCAGTTACAGACAGGATAAACTCTCAGAAAGGTTTTTTTTACTTCAAATTGTACTTCGTATTATCAACAAAACATTGCCATCCAACCCTATATTTATACCAAAAAATAATCTTCACCTCTTTTTAGACTAGTTCACATTTTTTAATATAATTGATATTGTTAGTTCTTCAGCACATCAGGCGGGTGCCCGATGATCTGTCTCAGAACAAAACAGTAAAAGCCAGATATTAACAAAGCAATAATGCCGAGGACAAGAAAATATCAGATACATTTTCTAATTAGGAGACAAAAAAAGGAAATTTTTTTTCTTCACTTTTTGGGTTATGATTAATGAACTTTGGAAGGCCTGTAGGGAAAAATCGTTAAATGTATCAACACACTGCCATTGATGACATGCGTTAACTTGTCAGAGCGTGAAAATATCACGTAGCATTGAGCAGTTAAATTACTTTTAATGAAGATAAATAACTTGATGGATCATAATATAACCTTTACTTGGGCGTGTCCACTTAAAATGACTTTGAAAAAGAATGTGCTCTAAGTAACACATATTTGTCTTAACAAAGTGGGTGTGTGCGTACGTGCGTTCGTGCATGTGTGTGTTTGTGTATGTGTGTCTCAAGAGCTTTGAGTAAGACGTGGAGGGAAAGAAGGTTGGAAATAACTGTTACCGCAAATCGTAATTTACCAAACTAAGGTTTATGTATTTGAAACATATTTGTTTTGTACTGTTTTAAGATTGAGGAAATTTTACCTAATCAACAAATTATAAAGTCTCGTTTTATTTTAGCATGTTGCATCTTCATTTTTAAATTGTAAGAAAAAAGATATTTGTTTTAAACATTGTCTGGAGAACTTTTTATTAAAAGAGGTTAAAATGGACCTCTTTTGAGACCAATGCCTAGTAAGTTTGAACTTGTTCTTTGATCTTATGCTGCTGAATTTCTAATTTAGTCACCTTACGTACATTAATATACCAATATATCCATTTATTTGTTAGTTCAATTATTTATTCATTTATCCATTCACTTGTTTCTTTGTTCACTCATTCGTTCAAAATAATGCATTTTTTGCACCTTTTTTATATACAAGAATGTAGTGCAGTACTAATTTCAAATCCAAGCGCAATGAGGCAACAACTGTAAACACAGGTTTTGTAGTTACAGTTCTGTGCTTTTACTGATATGTGACCTTAGAAATTATAAGAAGCTCTCTATTAAACAAGCAAGAAAATCAGCTACATCTAGTATAATATTTTGGACGAGCGGATGGAGGTAGTAATATAATGACAAAGGTGATATTTTAAAGCAATAACTATCAGAAGAAATGACAAGCAGTTTCATAAAAAGTCGGTACGTTAGTGACTTGCATCGTCATGTACAAATAGCTCTCTGTTTGATTTTCTTTTCTAAGATTTTGTAACAAGATGGAATTGGAAGTATATACAATATCACAAAATTTTGAAATTTCTCGAGAAGTTTGAATATGAAAAGTAGAATTATTTACTTTAGTTTTTATTTCACTCATCCGCTGTTATTCGTTCAGTTGCTTACAAAGAATGCAAGATGTTTAAGAAGAAGGTCTATGATCATAATTCCGCTAAAGATTCGGTGGAAAAAATGCGTAATTTTCATTTAGATGTGCAATGGAAGAGAATTCTCACATTCCGCAGCATTTTAAACTCTAAACAAAATTGAAAAAAGACTATCTATCGGTATTATAATTAACATTCAATTTGTGAACCAGAAACACCATAAACAGTTAAATATAAACATTTTACAAAATTGCTAACGTAGAATAAATTCCAAATTTTTTTTCAATGTTACATTTTTATAAAAGTAAAAACCAATGATATCGGGAATGAAGGCAGTTCTATCTCAAAAGCAGATGAATGACACCGACAAAAGCAAAGAAGTTTGCTTATCTCGATGTTACTTTGTTAATAAAAAGGAACAGTAATAAGAACTGGTTTAGATTTGAATGTAAAACGGCCACGAAAGAAGACCATTTGACCAGAACAAATATTTTCTCACCGTAAATCAGTTTACTCAGCAACAAGTCATATTTTTGACTTCTATAGTCTTATAACATATATTCATTTGATACCCAGCAACAAGTCATATTCTTGACTTCTATAGCTTTATAACATATATTCAGTGATACTCAGCAACAAGTCATATTCTTGACTCCTACAGTCTTATAACATATATTCAGTGATACTCGGCAACACGTTATATTCTTGACTTCTATAGTCTTGTAACATATATTCAGTGATACTCAGCAACACGTCATATTCTTGGCGTCTATTGTCTTATAACATATATTCAGTGATACTCAGCAACACGACATATTCTTGACTTCTATAGTCTTGTAACATATATTCAGTGATACTCAGCAACAAGTCATATTCTTGACTTCTATAGTCTTGTAACATATATTCAGTGATACTCAGCAACATATCATATTCTAGACTTCTTTAGTCTTATAAATTATATTCATTTGATACTCAGAAACACGTCAGTCTTATATTACCTGGTTCTCAGCAACGCATCATATTCTTGCCTTATATGTATAAATTATATTCATTGACACATTCATCTTGTGATTTCTTCTCAAGGAGAAGAGGCATGACATGTGCATTATTAAACGTAACCATAATTTAAAATCGATTAATCATCATCATCATCCTCAATGCCTGTGGCCTCTGCTGGGACATAGGACGCCAACAAATTCTCCCCATCCATCCATGTCTTGAGCAAGTCTCTCCAGCTGTCCCCACGTGTTGCCTGTCTTCTTTAGGTCCCGCCACCAAGTGTTTCTTGGCTGGCCTCTCTTCCTTTTCCCCTGTTGGTTCCAGGTGAGTGCTTGCCTGGTCGTACTGGATGCAGGCTTTTATAGAGTGTGTAGCCTATCCATCGCCAGCGTCGTTGGAGAATTTATTCCTCTGCAGGCTGTTGTGTTCACTGCCATAGTTGCTCGTTTATGATTGTGTCTGGCCAGTGAATTCGGAGGACTCTTCTGAGGCAGGTATTGATGAATGTCTGGATCCTTATCATATTGGTTGTGGTGGTTCTCCAGGTCTCAGCTCGATTTACACACTCGTCATTTATATTACACGCCTTTTGTGCAAACATATAATGAATACTCGTTATTTATATATCACGCATTTGGTGTAAATATGTAATACACATTTGGTTTAAATATATAACGAATACTCGTGAATTATATGACAAGCATTTGGTGTAAACATACAACGAATACTCGTGATTTATATAACACGCATTCAGAATAAACATATGATAAAATTCCAACATATAACAACAAACCAAAATAATCAGCTGTAAGCTTGACAGGACTGATTAAGTCCTGATATATAAACCGTGATGTATCTTCATACAAGCATCTAATAAAAAACACGTCCATTTATCTGGCAGAACTGGAGACTAAGATGAATAAGATGGGTTGATCATCGTGCACAGAGAAATTAATTATTCATTCTTAACGTGAAATGGCAAGGTCCAATACTACATGACATATATAACTCAATTATCACATTTGTTACATATTGTGTAACTTCTTCAGTCAACCGTGAGTCGAAATTATCGAAACCAATCAGCCATGTTTGTGATGTGGAAATAATTATGGCTGATATGTAAATAATGAGTTTTGATACTAATGTAGAATTTTTAAAAAATCTATCATATTCAGTTCTTTCTAGCTGACAACTCTGCTTCGGCATGTTTATCGATTCGGGTTTTTTTTTCCATTTCTTTTTCACTATAGTTTATTTGAATAGAGATTAACATTGAAATATAAAAGTACAGACTCAGTCAAGTTGTATTAACTTATAATATTCAGCAAGTCTGTCATAAAGCGATACTTAGGAGCGACTGATGATGAGTGTAATGCAATTGGAATCTGCTTAGCATGATTAGCCCAGAGAGCAATTCTTTCTGAAAACGTATTAATTTCAAAAATTAATAATATTCTTATTTCAAAGTTTGTTTGCAATTTGGAAGAATACCAGTACACGTTTGTACACATCAAACGTGTCTGTATAAGAAATTTATTTATTTATTTTCTTTGTTAAAATTTATTGATCTCCAAAAGTTATTCCATAAAGTATTGTTCAACTCCTTGTCATATACTGCAAGGAAACGATTAATATTTTCTTGAACAGAATTATAGTAATTATGGGATTGAATCCTACTGGTATGGTGATGATAAATGCCAGCATATACAATTTGTTCTAGTTCGTTCATTGCGTCATTACCAAATGAAAGGGAAAAGGTCTTTTCTCGTCTTGGCATCTTTCCTCTTCTTTATATTGTTTTTCAAAAGTGCTGTGATGCAACAATATTTACAGAAGAATGTTTAACAGTTCCTCTCCATCGTAATGAATATATATGTATTTTATGAACCATCTATTGTAGACGTTTTGGGAGTTAGAACTTAACCTATAAGATTTTCAATGATTGCCATACAACAACGGTTTGTTTCACAAGGCAGAATACAAAGTCGGACAAATAAACCTTGAACATTAAATCAATGATAATAACGGCCAAGCTCGTCTCATTCTATTTTTGTTTCAGAAGGAAAAAGATCGAACTATCTTTACTTTGTCGTCCTTTGCATGATCACCATGGCAAGTGGCAGGACAATTAAATTGCCTTGAACTTCGGAATTCAAACCACTCAGCACGACATCAAACATTTTCAAACAATATATCCATTAGACATAGTCATGTCAAGTTTTGTAAATTCAACTCTTTCTTTTGTGTTCCTTGTTTCTCGTCTATCTCTGTTTTGTAATGTCTTCCACAAATAATCAATGCGAGTAGAAATCTCAAGGGATACTTAACAGAAACTTATTTTGTCATGTTGACAGATTTGTTAAGAGGTTTATTTGTTTGCCTTTGTTTATTGTTTTTTTTTAAATAGACACCTGTCACATATGCACTAAAAATAAATACCACACTGGACAATAGCATAACACGCAAAGCAGAATATTGATTTATTCTAAGTATTTGTGTGACTTTGCCGTTGTAAAAGCTACATTCGCGCTGGGTTTTTTCTGGGGGGTTTTTTAAGTTATTGTCATTCGTTTTTAATGGCATCAGTTATAGTGTTTCTATATTTGCTACAGTTATAATGTTGATTGATATCATGAGAGCTTTTACATGTACTGCGATGATACAGTTGTAACTGTGCCAAACTTGTAGTTACAAGGCTGCTGGTTCGAATCCTGCCATCAAATCAACCTAGATCAGCAATCGTAGTGTGTCCTTGGGCTAGTCACTTTATTTTAAGTGCTCATGACATTAAATAACCTTTTAGTACTGTGCCGTGAAACACCAAGATCTGTTCTGACTGATCAACACCTATTGGTACCGACCAACGTCTATTTTCACTTACCCATACTTAATATGACTGAAAACTATCTATTTTGATGTATCTACTCACTGACCAGCACCTAATGTAACTGACAAATACTTATTAGGATTAACCAATGCCTATTGTGACTAACCGAGTCCTATATTGAGTGATCAACACCTATTTTAAATGATCTACACCTATTTAACTGTCCAATCCTATTTTATGTTCAGAGAAATAATGTTGAAGTTTTTATACTGTATAGATGGACTAGAGGTTCTATTGTTATGGATTAACAGGAAGGTTCGCCTTATTTCGTGAACTCAGTTGCAACATGGCATCCACTTTGTGGAAGAAACAAACCACGAGGCTTTAAACTCGGTTTAAATTGTCGTGTATCTTTAAACAACGCGCATAAAGTGTAGTGTTTGTACTGTTGCATTTAATTAGCATTTAGGTCCATCATTTTGAAAATGGGAGTGATCTATCTTATTCGTACATTTTGAATATATTTTTTGCATTAGGTCTATGATGTATCATTGCTGTTTTGTGAAAAGTTACACAGAGCTAATGCGTTTAAAATAATACTAGGCAAAAACGAATTAGATATTGAAATATTCGTTATAAGGTATAAATCTTAAGAAGTCAGGAACTGTATTCATTAGCATGATTTCATAACATATTATATAGTTTTCTGTAATAATGCAATCAAGTGTTGATGATGATGCACAAGACCAGAGTTTTTCAAAAACAGGAACTTTATTTCACAGAACTATGGCAACATTTCAATAAAAAGCTTCGTTTAATAGGAAACGGAGTGTTAATGATAGTACTTTACGCTTGAGACCAGCTAATCAGTTATCTACAAAGAAATCCTATAGACAAAAATCTGTAGACATTGTCTGAAATGTTGTGGAAACATTTCATTTTTAAGCAATGACTTAGAATGAGTTTGTTTCATGGATGGCTTGAAATAATGAAAGAAAAAACAACTAACATCACTTACAGTCAGCTATCTTTGTACACCACGATGAATTTTCTTGAATAATAACAGTTTTCGTCAGCTACTCCATCCGACTTCTGTGTGCACAAAGTTGTGTTAAACCTGTCTTTTGCTCCCCGTTGCGCCAACGTAGCTATCTCTCCCGGGGACATAAAAGCTGGCAAGAAAGGGTAATCTAGAAAGAAATTAATTCTGCATCAAAAAGATATATGTCCTGAAGTAAAATTAGATGTTAAGGCTGATTATCTATATCATATTTTGCATAATCAGCGGAGGCCGGCACTTTTGCCGTTGCTTGTGCTCATAGATGTCCTACTTTTATGTACATCAATTGTGTGCATGATGATGTCTTATCTTCATCGTCTAGTTGTTATCGCAGGGGCTTTCATATTTCATCAATCATAAAATGTAAAAAATAATTTTTATTTTTCTGGTCACATGATGAATCACAAATTCATTTCCTCATTTCATGGGTTATGGTTGATGACATTTGGAGGGCCTGTGTCGGCCTAGGTGATAAGACAAACCGTTATATTTACAACAGAACAACCTGTAGTATCAGGAAAAATACTACTATTACTAGAATATACCAAATTTCTTCACTTTCAATCATGATCTACATTTGCAATTCACTTAACCACACGGATCATTTACCACAAGTTTATGACAAAGACACGCCCGGTGACGCCATAGCTTCACTACCAGAGCATGAAAATATCAAGTACCGTCTCAAACAGTATTCAAGAAGAGAAATTATCTTTTTTACATCAGTTTACATTGGAATTATAACTTTTTTTCGAATTTGTCGACTTTAAAGCAGCCATCTGTGAGGTATAATCCGATGTAAGCATCTGTGAAGTATAATCCGATGTAAGTATGCACATGTTTACCGTAAACCGAGTTGGAGGGAATAGTGTGTAGTAGCTATCTGGAAATTGCAGTCACTCACCTCGACGTTCCTGTATCATTTTCAAACAAATCATAATATCGATGTTCCGCTTTGAACGCTTGCTGTACTAGAAGGCAAGAATATTGCGCACTATACCCTACGCCAAAGAAAGACGTGGAAGAGTGTGGAATGGGCAGAAGGGACTACGGTGGAGTGAGTTGCATATGGGTCTAATTACCGTATATATTAGAGTGAAAAAATGCTAGTAGGCTTAGAAAAGTGTGCATTTCAGCAAATTAAGCATCGTTAATCGGTTATCCCGATTGACTTTTTTAAACTATAATTAAAAGAGCATTATGAAACAGAAATTAACCAAAATCCATCATAGTCAATGTCCTACCATCACCCTCCTAAAATAACAACATTGGTTGTTCCTATATATTACGGTATAAAATGTTTCCCATTAGACAATTATCCATATTACCCTCCCCAAATATTGCTCACTTACAGCGTAACCAGATTTTAGGTCCTGTGTAGTAAAAAGGTATTAACTTGCCCCATACGCGAGTAATTTATGTATTCACCTCCTATAGCCTGGACTTACAGGTAAAATAATACTATAATCCTATTTGACCGAAAAAAGACATACTTCATGGTTATGGTTTGATCCAGATGAAACACAACATGCATCACCGGTTGTGGCTTTATCCCGGTGTAACGCAACATTGTGTCTATACATTATAAATTTGTCTCCTTAAGCACATTGAGTTTATGCACTTTTTAGATAAGTCTTTCTTATCGGCATTAATAATCAGGGATTTCAACAGAAGATACAAAATCGGCATGTTATAGTGTTTAGACTGGCAAACATCAAAACAATTGCATTACCTAGCCTCACCACCTCGATACTTCTCTCCCCAACGGCACAGAAAGTTTAGTCTATAAAGTTCGACCTGTATACAAGATACCAAATGTACATAAACGAATCTTATGGAATATCATCTCATTTATTTTTAAAGTATAGCGGATGTAAGTATCTGTTAGCAACCGCTCCGGTGGCATTGTGGTTAGAGCGTCCGCCTTGGATGCTGAAGGTCGTGGGTTTTAACCCTGGCCGAGTCATACCAAAAACTTCAAAAATGGTGTTAACAACTTCCTCGCTTGGCGCTCGGCATTAAGAGGTTAGTGTTAGTACTGGTTGGACTGGTGTCAGGATAAGGTGTCTTGGTGGGACATCATGCCACATGACTGCGGCATGATGCCCCAGTGTTAGACATCACTATAAAAAAAACTGTCAACTACAGACATCGTAGTGATATGACTGCAAAAATTGTTAAAGCTACGTTAAAAAATCATAATCACTCACACACACACACACACACACACACACACACACACAGAGTAAGAGAGAGAGAGATTATCTTTTAGTAAAGCTGAAACGAATACAAAATTTTGGTCTATGATTTTTCTTTCATATTTATTCGAATAGAATTTGAATATTCATTTATAATAATACAGTCATCAATTTCATCCTATTTTTATATAATTGTCAATTAATTCCAACCATTCTAAGCCATACTGTACTGAAGGGACTGTCATTAAGTCGTCTAAATTGAGAAAAATGGCCTTATAGGGGTCCTGGAGATATTTTTAAAGATCTAAACAAAAGTTCAAATGAAGCTAGTGATATGTTCCTTGTTTGTCTGCAAACTCAGTTAAACCATAAACATTCCTTTAGAGCTCAAATGCTGTGATTGTGATTTTTAACGTAGCTTTAACAATTTTTCAGTCATATCGCTACCATGTCTGCAGTGTGGCAATTTATAGTAATGTCTAGCACTGACGCATCATACCACAGACATGTGAACATGTGGCATGATGTTCCACCCAGTCACATTATCCTAACACCAGGCAGACCTGTCCTAACATTAACCTCTTAAATCTGAGCGTCAAGCGAGACAGCTGTTAGTACCATTTTTTAAAGTCTTTTGTATGACTCTACCTAGGATCTAACCCACAACCTCCCGCATCCGAGGCGGACGCTGTAAAGACTAATTAAAGAGAGACGGTAAAGGGCAGAAACTCAAATACATATTCAGTTAAATGCGGGGACAATCTCAAATATTTGTCTGGAATTGATTTGTTCACGATCAAAATGACAAATGGACATATAGCCAAACTAATTTAATTAAATTTCTATAGGTTGATTATGAGTCTCCGAAATTTGCCATACTTGTACATGTCTGATAGTTCCTCATATGCTGACTTTTTATCAAACTTATAAATGCCAAAATCGGTCTTTGTGATTTTCTTCTTAGCCATAAGAAACTCATATTAAGACTTCATTTGAAAAGCTGTTTTAATTGAAATCCATAACAAGTATTGTTCTCTTACAGTGGGATGTGTACTGCAAAAAGCGTGAAATGGCCTTGTGGCTCCACTAAACAGTATAATGTAAACTCTGGCCTGGCAATATGGAAACTACCCAGATAGCACAACGACGTTGTACCTTCGTCGATTCCACCGTCAACCGAATGTTGCTATATGTAATATTGCTTACTAGCCCTGTGTTGGAAGCAAAGTGCCGCCCCAACGTTGGCTAAACTCTGCGTATTGTTGAACCAACTTCGACCCAATATCACAATTTTGCGATTCTCCGTCGAGCCACCGTTAGCCCAACACGTTGGCCAAATACACAGGGTAAACGAGACCATTGACGTTACGCTAACGCCATTTAGTCAAGGTGGGCAAACATAGGTCCATGGGAGGACCAATAAACAAAAGGATGTTTATCAGTAATGTGTGATGTAACGTGGCATTTCACGCGAATGTATGTGTGTAAAGTTCGCAATAAAGATTCTATCCCGGATGATTTAATTCTCGAAAGAAGCAAAATTAATTTTTTTTAAAAAAATTACGATTAATTGCAGAACTATTATATAGACGATAAAATTCAACCACACTTTAAAAAAGATCATTGCAGAGTGGTTTCCACAAATATATTTGAGGTGATGTCTGTGTTGAATATTATTATCAAAAATATGTAAATAAGAAAATCTTAAATTCACAAAAGAACTCTACTTACGTAATACAATATAAAAATATTCAAATTACTTAAGAGTACAAATTGAAAAGAAATATGGAAAAACTATCATATACTAAACCGTTCAAAACAACTACTCTGCCTGAGTTCTACAGATAGATCAAGTTTCATGGGTGTCATGTAATTTATTTTTATTGGTATAAAATATTAACTTGGAAAAACTTGGTCCAAAGTTAGTCCAATGCAAATATGTATACGTCAGCATTGCAACCACAAAACAACATTGGTGCATCCAGTGGGTTTTTTTTCGTTGTCTCAACAAGTGTTTTTTAATAAAGAAAAAAGTAAAACGATAAAAGGCAAATTCGACCCTGACCCACCGTCATGTACCCAACGACGACAATGCAATTACGCGCGAACGTTAGTCCAACATTGGTGTGCTATCTGGGTAGTTCAACCATGTTTAAGGCATGAACCCTCTGAGCTTTTGGGCAAAGCAAAAGTCCTATCAAACAGTGAATCAGTTCAACATTGTAAAACTAAAGAAAATGTGAAATAACCCCTGCATAGTTTGAAAGCATCGTGATAAATATCACTTGGTGTTAATGCGCTACAGGAACAGAGATTATCAAGCTCTTTGTTTCATGAAACTATCGATCCCTACAACTTTTCATGTTAACTGGTCTTTATACATATTATTGTTGTGTAATTACTAGAACTCTTCTATATAATGACCAAATCCACAACTATATTAGAGCTTTACAATCATAAGTATGACGTTCATGGGTCTGCCGGTAATGAGAGGTAATGTTTGCTGCATTGACTTTAACTGATCCACACACCAACAAATATCCGGCAACAGTTCATAATGTTTTCTGAACTTTTGTTTATTGATACGTTTTATACTATATTGATTTTAATATGACCCCTATTCTATTATATGTTGATTTCGATATGACCCCTATTCCATGCAATGTATGTTTTGATAAAACCCCTATTATATACCGATGTTCTTTACTAACTTGCAATATATCACACGTAAATCTTTTCAGGAGTATCATGAATAGATATGGTGAAATTGGATCAATGAGTCGGAGTTTAATTACGTGTGATTTAGCAGGTTTTAAGGCTGGCCATTAAAAACAAATTAATTTAACGTTGACTTTAAAATTTATCCTTGATTGTTTCGTGTACAAAATGCCGTCAAACAAGCAGAGCAAACAAACGAATATTTTATTTGAATAACAGTTTTCTAATAAAACTATTGTTATTCGAAGGTCCGGTTACTCGTTTTAGCCATATCTCTGAGTTTGTAATCGTTTTCAACCCAGATATTAATAAATTGTTGTTTTTCGCACTGTTTACATCATTCAGATGTATTAAATATTTTATAAAAATTGTGTTGCTATTTATTTATTTATTTATTTATTTATTTATTTTCATCCTCATTTCTCTAATTTTCAGGTCTTTTGTCTCTTTCAGATGGAAATGAAGATGTTAGCTTTTCTTCACACATGTCTCTTGGTTCTGTATTTTCCTCTGAACTTCCTGTACTATCCACTCTTTGTACAGAGTTTGCTAACATGCAAGAGTATGGAGCACTGCACGTGTTATGAGCAGCACGTACCAGTTTTTCACGACACTTTCCCGAGCTTGGAAGAAAAAAAGAAGTTCAGATTGGCCAAGGTACTAGACTGCGTTAGGCTTGGCCTGATCAAAGTTCCAGATTTCGGCGTGAAAGATAAACTTGATATTGACACCATTCTACTCAACGGAAACAGCATAAAATCTGTGGATAAGTACGCTTTTGGCAACATCACAGTCAATAAGATAGACATGGCCGACAACCCTTTACATACGATAGATAGATACGCATTCTTACACATGAAAGATAAGCTCGAGACTCTGATTTTAAGTGGAACTAAAATACAAATTGGTGAATCGTTGCATTTTCTCAACGGATTATCTAATCTCAAAGAGCTGGATATCAGCAGAATTCTTCTCGAGGTCAATGTCCTTCCGCTAGATTTTATTAATCTATATGGGCTTTATTCCCTGAAGCGGCTCGTAATATCGGGGCTTAAACTAAAGGATATCGCCCCGGGGACTTTTCTTGGTCTGGAGTCTATAACGTCATTGGGAATGGGGAGCAATGATTTTGTGTCTATACCGAAGGAGGTTAAACGTCTTACCAACCTGAAGTACCTTAGCGTTACTGGATGTAGGCACATCACGATCACCAGGAACGCCCTTCAAGGTTTCAAACTTCTTGAGTTTCTGGAATTATTTAACTTAGGATTGCACTACTTTCCAGGTTATGCTATTCAGGATTTGGATAATCTGAAGAAGTTAGATGTAAGTTACAACAACATCCAAGAGTTAAACAACGATTCTTTTCCAGGAGTTTACCGCTTAAAAACCATGATGCTGAGTGGAAACCCTTTACGATTTCATGACACAATGTTCGGGAGGTTAGAGGAATCACTGGATGAAATTGACATAAGTAACATGGCACTAACTACACTTCCTTTGGGATCTCTGCAACGATTAAAACGATTGAAACTGTTGTCTGCTGGATTCAATATGTTTAATATAATAGATGAAGATTTCTTAGACGGTTTAAGCCTAAAACATCTTGATATCAACAATATGATAACCCTAGAGCACGTATCACCCAGAGCGTTTCATAATATGATGGCACCATTCGATCTTGATATTCGAGGGACTGGGGTGAGGTCATTGTCCTTCCTTTTGGCTGCAAGGCCGTTATTCTACGGAAAAGTGGATGCAAACTTTAATCCTTTGGAGTGTGATTGTGCTTTGTGGAAACTATTTCTTGATAGACCGGTCAATGGACCTTTGTTTGGAACTTGCACTTTTCCAAATGATACAGAGAATAGCTATGTATTTGTGATATATGCAAACATGGCGGAAGATCTTAGCAAAAGAGGCGACCTAGGGGCCAGACTTACTAGCAATTGTGAACTTTCTGAGGCAAAATATCGGGGCGTTGTAAATGCTTCAGCTACTTTACATAAATTGCTGGCAAGATTAAATATTGTCCTGTTCATTTCCCTGGTTTATAGGAATGTCATTACCTTAATATAAGTGTAGGTTGTGCTAAACATTTTATGCAAATATACTTATATATTTGGAAAATATTAGCCCCAAAACACTATGGCGTCTTTACCCGATGAAAGAGTTCATTAGAAGTTTTAAAATTTATGTGTGTGATGTAAACAGATAATCCAGGGCTTCCGTTCACGAAATGTTCACGAAATGTTTAGACCCTGACACAAAGTGCTAATTCAAGGCTTTCGTCTACGAAACATTTATACCCTGATAAAAAGTATCCGGGTCTTTCGTTTACTAAATATTAGAGGCATTGCACAGTATTTTACAGTTTCTTCTAAATATAATTTTCTGATTCAAGCTGACACAACGATCTTTTATAACTCGAACGTGTTCGTTGCCACCAGTGTTCTCGAGTCTATCTGCTAAGTACATCATCTACTGTACTCGTTTGACCGATTGTATGGATTAAACATATTGACCTCTGACGACTTTTAGAAGACCTTTTTTGTGCAAGTAAACTTCGGCACTTATGTTTTGCTACAATAAACACTTTCATTTCGAGACAAAACAAAACCATCATAAAATAGCACAGAACACAAAATGTATTTAACATTTAACTGCCAAAACAATATATAGTTACATACCAAAATCACCAAATGAATATAAGGGTAATTTTCGAAATCATCCAATTCTTATAGTTCAATACTTACATCCAGGGAGAAATAGCAATCATTAATTTGACATTTCCTGTCCCTCCATTCAGTGTTTCATTAAACGGCATATAACCTGTATTTATTTTTTAAATTTAACGCAAAACACTCTGCATACTTCGCTTGCATTTTTAATAATTATCGTTGTTAAAAAGATCTAATCTTATAACAGTAACTAGTAACTATATTTGCCATCCTTCACAGGCGTTCCTACAGTTAGATAAAAAAAATACTCCACCACATCCCCACTCAGAAGAGAACAAAATTGATACCCCTCACCCTCCAAAACAGCTGGAAAAATGAAATGAGATTTTCGAGCATAGACCTTTATCATCGCAGATTAAATTAGACTTTCAATAGTTGAAAAATTACTAACGGCGTAATTAACGAATTTATTTGGAGGTGAGAGAGAGATAGAGAGAGTAATCATACAATGTTTCTTCTTTCTTTCGAAAATCAGCACATTTATATGCCTCGCTTAATCACCTCGATTTCTCGCAAATTTTATGTTTATATTTTATTGTTAACTCACTCATGATAATTTTTTTATTTATTTTTAAATTTAATTTTTTAAATTTTTTGTAACTATCATTTATCACTCCCGTCCTATGATGGGCATTAGTGTGTGTGTGTGTGTGTGTGTGTGTGTGTGTGTGTGTGTGTGTGTGTGTGTGTGTGTGTGTGTTAATAGAATCTGTTGAGGTTTGGACTGAGACAAGGAAATCCCTGTTAAGGGGTTATATTATTTATCTCCCCAGGTTACAAATAATGCAACACCGCGACTTAGATTTCCTTCTTTTGGAAGAAACAATGACTTAGATTATTTTTCTCACCCAATATTTTCTAACTAAATTAAAATTATCCTGCACCCTTGCAATTTAGTTTGCAGATTCAAAACACAGTATTAATTATGTACTATTACTGCTTCTCACTCTATATAAAAGGTCATCAGGTTTTGTAAATGTTTATGAAAATCTGAATAATCATCCAAT
This sequence comes from Potamilus streckersoni, assembly GCA_016746295.1. Lineage (NCBI taxonomy): Eukaryota > Metazoa > Mollusca > Bivalvia > Unionida > Unionidae > Potamilus > Potamilus streckersoni. Next base: position 299,002 of record JAEAOA010001759.1, read on the forward strand.
TGAAATCTAGCTATATATGTCTCTCTTGGGAAATGAAAAAAATCAAGAAAAAAAGTTATAATTGTTTTATTTTGGAAGCATTTGCAATGAACTTCTTGAGCCACGTCCTTTTGTTTATACTACGCATTAAGACGACTAAATTAGAGAAGGCAATGGGATGACCTATCGATTCTTTAGTACACATGTTCTAAGCACTAGAAAATATAAACATAAATAATTTGATAATATTACTGTATTTATCACATTTAATCGATGGTTGTCATATGAAATTGACATTAAATAATATATAATTTTATACGGTTAAGACATGTAACTTACATCAGTTTTAATTTTGGGAAACGTTTTAAGGTATGCAAAGAATCCCATACCGCGCAGTACATCATGAATAGTGGATGCAATTTTAAAAAGATTTGTAGTGACACCAGAAAATTTATAATTCATGACGTTTTCTTGGAAATTTATATTTTCTCTCTTGGAAATATGGCAATTGTTGTTATTACTATTGCAATGATACGCTGCATGGAAATCTTCTTGTGGAATAGCATATGGACTGATGAATGTACCAGATAGTTGGATCTTTCTTGGACAAAACATGAGCACGTCTTGTTCCCTCTGGAACGGAGTTTTCAGACATAGTAATGGACACTTTTGTCGTCATGGAAACTATCAGATCGCTGAAAATGTGCTCTCTTCCGCTTCAAACCATTCCAAATACATTAAGAAAAACTGGCAGAACTTAGGCATCTTGATCTGACGGATTGTCCATCACTGAACATCACTAGAGTAGCAATGAAACATTTAAGATATCTACAACACTTGCAGATAGGAGGGCGAGGCTTATTAAGATCCACTGGCCATGCGTTCTAAGATCTAAATAGCATCGTCCACTTAGACTTAAGTGATAATGAAATCAGAAACTCTAGTGTCGAGTTGTTTTCTGGAAAATAGAAACTCTAATCACAGATTATAGTTGGAAACACGACAGTTTTTACTGACAACATGTTTTGCAGAATAGAAATGACACTTGATCACTTGGATTTATCTATATGAGACTTACAGAACTGCCATCAAAATCTCTTCAAACTAAAAAAAATGCAAATTCATGTTGCTGATAAGAACCATTTTGAAAGTATCGATATAAACTTTTTTTGAGATTAAAAATGAAAAAAATATTTTGATTAATAATGTGCCAAATGTGCCGAATATATACAAATATGCTTTCTTGAACATAGAATCGCCATTTATTTTAAGCCATGTGGACACGTGAATTAAATCTCTTGCGTTTTATAGTGTACTCCAGACTCAGTTTGTTTGGCAAGGTTAAAGTGGGTGGCACGTCCATCCCGTGCGACTGTCAGTTGGAAAAGCTGTTACACGGTAGCATAGTGACAGACTCATTGTCAGGCTCGTAATCATTTCCCGGAGAAAGTAAGAAATATTGGTTCGTGACGTAAAACGGCATCCCGGTGAACGTTGGGGGTAATCGGAAACTTAATTCCATACTTTTTAGAGTGTGCGGCCGTTCCAAAATAAACATCCAGTGTCCATCAATACTGTCAAGTGGACATACGCTTTCTGTGTTTTACGTACTGATTATCAGTATTATCATTTTTATGCAATTTACCATACTGATGTAAAATGTTTCACTCCCCGCTAAGACAATATGAAACAGAATGGTTTCCGCTCGTTTTTATGTACTTGTTTTGACGAGTCTCTTGATTCGCCTTAGCATGGACATTGCCAGTGAACAACCATTTGAACTCTTATAGTAACTTCCACATTTATTTCTCAATTTCATTCAAACGCTGTCAAACTTCATATTAACAAGCACTTGCACGATTTCGATGATGATTATTTCGTACTGTCCTTGGTCCTCATTTCATTGGTATTGATAATGTACAACTTTGTGAATACTCGTGAAGTCACATTGTCATTTGATTTAAAACAAAGTAAATGTAAAGCTTCATCTCAAAAAGAGCTTGGGTGATGTCGATGAGAAGGAGATTTTGCTGTTAATTTCTCTCAAATTAAGTCCAAACTCAATAGTAAATACATCTGCAGACTGAAATTAAAAAAGGAATATGCACTTGACCTATGTCGCAATAACCTTTTCAGAAAATAAAACTAAGCCATCTTAATATAAAATTATTCCAAACTTTAAACAAGGTTGGGTTTGTTCACGTAAATATTAGCGAAATGACCTGATAAACGTCAGGTAGCCCATGTTTTGTCTAAGTGAAAAACCCTCAACTCAAATCCAAATAAACATGTTGTTTGCAAGTGATTATTATCTTAGAATAGAATCTTTAATCATGGAAAAAGAATGTCTCTATATTGCTGTTTACAAATGATCATTACAGTATACAATCATGGGCAAAAGTTAAACGTACAAATAAAGACACTCATAACATTAAGTTATTGCTCTTCGCCTACTTTGAACAGTTATACAATCGAAGTATTTTAAGCACGCTAGAATCCACATATTTTGTTTGATAACAACAAAATCTCATGCAAACTTTTTTCTCGACGAGATCCTAGATGAGTTTGATGATCATCTTATATGTACCGCAATTAACAATAGTCTAACCATGACTGACTTTAAAGATTGTAATGCTTTGTAAAAACTCAATAATAATTTTAATTTACTTTTAAAACGGATTGATATTGAAACTTTATATTTATAAAATTTATTGACAATGTCATTATCTTATTTCCAGTAACTGACTTATTTCCCAGTCACATAGTCCTTATAATGAGTGACATCGGAGATCAGTGACCAAGTTTATGACAACTTATTGTTGAGTTAGGAATTTTACTTATAAATTTTACGGGCTTTGATTTTTAATCCAGACTTTATAGAAATAATTTGTCGACGTAAATAAGAACACATATATAGTGTTGGTCTTGTTGCTCTGTTGTCTGGGGAGGGGAACACAAAACCAACTAATCCATGGATACAAAATTGGTCAATTTTTTTGTGTTAAAATGAAATAACGTTGTGTAAAATAATTGGCATTCTGCTTCCTTAAAATGATCTTTTCAAGAACTATTTTTGTATATTTTTAAATTATGATAACTGATGCGCGGATAAAAATGAGTGGATGATTTCTTGTATTCTTCTTTGCCCTTTGTATTGCGATAAACATCGACAACAAAAGTTGCATAGACTTTTACTAAGGTAGAGATCATCGTGCGCCGCATTTAAAACGCAGTCATCAGATTGCCTTAAGATTAAATCATTTGTTTATTTGCAGTCTCATGGACTTTTATAAGCACCGCAGAACAATAAAATAAGTGTCTAAGAAAAACATATTTTAAAAATCGATAAATACACCTTTTTATTAATAATACATCAATACAGAGGTAAATATTCTTCTCGTTAACAGGAGATCTAAAAATGATAGGAATATAAGATTTCACTCATTTTTGGCCTTGAGCGTAAAAAGCTTTCAGTTAGCTCAGCTATTGTATCAATACCGTAGTATACCAGTTCAAGCCTGTAGTAACGAGTGTAATTGGAATTATCGATGATACATATTAAGATTTTATCATGCATCGCATACCTATATTGTATAGTCAGTGCATTGTACACATTGCCTTGAAAAGAGACTTTATCGAAGATTTTTGTGACATACAAATTGTCATTTTATCTTCATTTCAAGGAGTCATACAAAGATAAATTCAATATAATTTCGGAACTGGTCAGTGTCTAAAAAAATCATATCCCTTTTGCAAAAGGACTTGTAAACATAATGAAAACAATGAATAACTAAAGCGACGTAATTAATGCATAATTATTTAGTTTTACATTTAATATTGATGTTGTTATTGGTAGTTGAGACTTTATTCGTGTTTTTGTTATCATTGTCGAATTCTCGTTTTTTGGTGTTTGGCCATTATTATAAAGTGAACGATTTTGATGGTAGTGAGGAGGAGGAGACTAGGATAAGAATTTTTTTGTTTTTAATCAAAACATATTTATGAGAGATGACAGTATAAATTAATAGTCTGTGTAACTTTTATTTTTTAACTTAAAATCCAGTAAAAAAAAAGACAATTAGTAGACCTAATCAGTTTTTGTATTAATAACTTGCAACAACCACTTACATATCAAACATCAGTCTTGAACTTTCATTTGCCTTCTTTTTCATGTTTGATGTTGAATATTACTGTCAATTTAAACTCTGTTTAACATATTTATAAAACTTTTTCCTGTTAATAATAATAATAATAATAATAATAATAATAATAATAATAATAATAATAATAATAATAAGAAGAAGAAGAAGAAGAAGAAGAAGAAGAAGAAGAAGAAGAAGAAGAAGAAGAAGAAGAAGAAGAAGAAGAAGAAGAAGAAGAAGAAGAAGAAGAAGAAGAAGAAGAAGAAGAATTTCACTAAGGTGACACATTTGTAAAAATTTTATAATTTGACAAAAGTAACACAATTGGTCACGAAAGACCCATCTGCCATGTGGTCTTCAATTTTATATCGGGTCGTGAAATAAGTGAATTTTTTTATTTAAAAAAATGTTGTTATACATGCTCAATTCTTCTCGCACATGCACTCACAAAGATTTAAATAAATTAATATTTGTAACTACATTGATACAGATGCATATATCAACAATATAAATTACACAGGTATATACATGTCATCGTGTCATAAGTCATATAAACATACACAACGATAAAGCCGCTATATTGGGAGACCTTAAAATATCACTCCAGCTGGCCAAGAAAGGTTCCTTTAATGAGATTTTACACGAAGCAAATGGGTTATGAATTATGTATCTCAGGGGTAAGGAATTCCAAAAGTTAGTGTTGACACGGTAAGATAACTTTGGAAAAAGTTGGTCTTCGTCCACGGAATCTAGAATTGATTGCTCGATGTTGTTTGGAGGTTACCGGTAATCTAGTATTTGATGATCTTAGTTAATTAGTTTATACATGGATAAAATCGTTTACAGATTGCTATGTCATGATTCCTTTCAGATAGTTATAAAGCTATTATATATATATATATATATATATATATATATATATATATATATATATATATATATATATATATATATATATGCATTTGTTACTGTTTCATAAACTATACGCATAATAGACCATTTCATGGAGACTTCGGCGAACTTCGTAATTTGCTCGGAATTTTGATCATGTGGCGGGTGGTCAACTGACCGCAATATCCAATGAATAGCTGGTAGGCAAAAATAGTCTGGTCCCCTGCTTAGTATGCTCCCTAGTATAGTATAGCGGAGTGCATCGCAGGGAGCAGACTAGTGGTCAAAACAAGGCGGACAATTCAGCATTAGTATCAACTGTTCCAACTACTTCAGCTTCGTTTATTGAGTTGAAAAATGCCTATTCAACAGCGATGATGCCACAGATATTGATGAAATTTAATATTGGAACCATCCTGTCTCGTTTTCTGGACTTTATAGTCATACGATAGAGTAGCTATGAACTGTTTACATCTGGACATATACCTGCTAGTATGGAAACGGTGTCGATGTTAAAAATTTAATCCCTTTTTTACCATAACACCGCATTTCATAAATCTAGTTTCGTTTACCAATAAAAGAAATTTTTCGTATTAATCCGCAGTATAACAAACCTGGAATATTTTTCGACGGTAAAGCTGCAGAAGTTCCAGGCATTTAGCGGGCAGGTAGCGAGCATTTCTTAATTTGTTTTAATCTGATACGTCTAAACAACAATGTATGCCATTTTGTTATGGACATATGCCTACCAGTGTTTGATTGGCTGGAGTATAAAGTGACTCGGAAGGTTTTTCGGATAATTACGGAGCAACTCGGTTAAATCCGGTATAAAATGGGCTATAGCAGCTACGGTGTCAAACTTTTGAAACTTCACTAATTCTGGTCATTTAGCTAGGGCAAAAATTTGAGCAGGATTAATGAGTATTGTAGGTCACTGACTTAGCGAACAACAATAGTAGTCTTCTATATGACTGCTTGAGGATATATGTGATATTAGAGCATATTGGCTTTTTTCTTCTTATTTATTAGGGGTGAGTATCGATATATAATGAAGATGCTTGTAAATTAAACATTACGGATGTCACAATAGATTCTAATGATAAGGTTAGGTTTTGTCCTACACCGGCGTTTGGACCATTGTAGACTCTTATCGTTACATATTATGACAGACAAACACACACTGACGTAACATTTGGGTCATTCTAGACTCTTATCGTTTCACATTATGACAGACAAACATAAACTGACATGAAATTTGGGCCATTCTATACTCTTATCGTTTTATATTATGAAAGACAAACACACACTGACGTGACATTTGGGCCATTCTAGACTCTTATCGTTTCATATTATGACAGACAAACATACACTGACGTGATATTTGGGCATTATAGACACTTATCGTTTCATATTATGACAGACAAACATACACTGACGTGATATTTGGGCCATTATAGACTCTTATCGTTACATTTTATGATAGACAAACACACACGGACGTGACATTTGGGCCATTCTAGACTCTTATCGTTTCATATTATGACAGACAAACATACACTGACGTGACATTTGGACATTAATAGACTCTTATCGTTTCATATTACGATAGACAAACATACACTGACGTGACATTTGGGCCATTATAGACTCTTATCGTTACATTTTAACACAGACAAACACACACTGACGTGACATTTGGGCCATTCTAGACTCTTATCGTTACATATTATGACGAAGTTTGAGCCTTGTAGACTCTTATCCTTGAATATTATGAAGACGTTTGGGCCATTGTAGACTCTTGTCGTTACATATTATGACGACGTTTGGGCCATTGTAGACTCTTGCCGTTACATATTATGTCGACGTTTGGGCCATTGTAGACCTCTTATCATTACATATTATGACAAACAAACACACACTGACGATACGTTTGGACCATTGTAGACTCTTATCGTTACATATTATGACAGACAAATACACACTGACGTGACGTATGGGCCATGATAAACTCTCATCGTTACATATTATGACAGACAAACACACACTGACGTGACAAATGGGCCATTAAAGACTCTTATCGTTACATTTTATGACAGACATGCACACACTGAAATAACGTAATTTCCGACGTATAAGTCAAAGTCAACAGTGTGTCTTGAGAACACTGATATTACCGTATAACTTTTGCTTTTATTTTTCAATTAATAGGAAGGTTCTCCTTCTTCCATTAATTTTGTTATGTTGAGTATATCTAGTTTTTTCATTACCGATATGAGGAAATATTGCATGAGTGAAGTAGGAATCAAACGTGACGAGGTTTGTACAAGTAACTATTTAAATAGTGCATTTTGTCAAATTAATGACTATTTTTCAAATGAAAATGTTGCGATTTTTTTTTCTTAACATGTTTCTTGCATAGTGAACATTATTTATATCGTGTTCGGACATGACTAATCGTGTTCAAATGTAAGATCGATGCTTAAACAATGGTATTGCTATTTTTCATCAAACTTTCTTCCTTAAAATATGTCCCTTTGTTGTAGCGTATCAAAAAAATACCACATCGAATAGCAACAGTTGGTTATACTTTGCAGGATTCAACTACTAATTTATTATAGAAATAATTAAAGCTTACTTTTGTTGTTTTAACATTTTTATTTGTCTCCTTATTGATTAAAATGTATACTTTAGGGTCAGTAGTCCTGCCACGTTTTTAAATCTGTTCATGAGAGAGAGAGGGGGGCTGTAAATATATCAAATGGTGATATCACCTGAGGCAAGGATATTCTACAGGGAAATCTTGTGGAATAACGTGTCAACGGATAGATGATTGGTAGGTGCATGGTTTGTCATTTCTAATTGCATGTGCCTCTTTGATTCAACTAGGGCACAATGAGGATCTTTCACAGTTAGAAGAAAAGAAGTTTGACATAACACATTTTTGGTTCTTACTAAGTTTTCAGTAGTTGTTGAGAGTTAGGATTATGTGGCCATTGATGTGTGTATGTATATATATATATATATATATATATATATATATATATATATATATATATATATATATATATATATATATATATATATATATATATATATATATATATATATATATATGTATATGTATGTATGTATGTATGTATGTATGTATGTATGTATGTATGTGTGTATGTATGTGTGTGTGTGTGTCTTGTTTTTCGTTACAAAGATATTTTCTCATGCTTGAGTTTTTAATGCGTTTAGAAGCCAAACCTGTCAAGATTGCTTTCATTGCCATTTTTGTTTCATTAATGAGTTAGGTTTTCTTGTCCCAACTGGTGTCTGTGAAATCTTCTTGTTTTTGAAGTTTTTTGTTTCTCTACTCCAAAAAGTCATTTTGGTATTTTTTCTTCGAAAGAGTCGGCGTTTGTGTGATTGGAAAACAACTCCACTGAGACAAGCAGAAGACAACAATTGTTGCGTCCCTTGAGAAGGTAGTACCTGGTGCGTGTGGACACCATGACATAGACGACTGGACTAAGATAGGAAAAGTAAGCTTAATAAAACAGGTAGATTTCTCAGTCGCATGAACGAGAATACGGGATCACATGGTGCTATGCACGAGCTATGTGTGAAGAGACAACGAATTTACCAAGCATTCACTTGTATTGATAGGCATTGCTTTCAAACTATAGCCCAGTCAGTAAAACATGTAGAGCTACTGAAGAGCTATTGCTCTCATGCAAGGAAGTACTTGATGCGTTCTTTTCGGTTTGAGTTGTTGGTTTAAGTAGAATGTTGTGACAAGTCTTCATATCACTCATTATCGAGCTGAATTTTTTCAATGAGAATCTTAGCTTCCTCCAGGAAAGATTCATTTAATCATCAAATGCTTACCATGTCCTATTTTTCTGGGATGATCGATTGCGTTGTTGCTGTAGCTGATGTGTTTTGGTGTTCTTCGTGTTATATTTATAGACTGTTTTCCATCCAGTAGTCAATAATGTCTTTCATTTTACTAATTTCAATGATATTATTGAATTCAACAAACATATCACGTTAACTGTGCTTTGAGTGTTTGAGGAAACCGAACTTCATCACGCTGTTGTTATAATTTTATACGGTAGAAATATCCCTTGTCACACCGCTGGTGTGAATCAAAATCCCCACTTACAATAACTTTCCGCGTAGTCATTGTAGGAAATGCCGTATGAACTGTTAGTAACCAATTGGGTTTTTAACGAGTTAGTGCTTCTCAGAAGCAGACTACTGGATCCCATGTACAAACTATGTGAGAAGATAATGAACTTCGAAGGCATTTACTATTAGACAGCAGAGTTCACATGTAGTGATAGGAAATGAACAGAATTAAGAAATCCATGTAGATAAACTTAGGTACACAATGTCTGGTACAAAGCGTTTGGCTGTTCCTATTGATTTCTATGTTGGAAGCGTTGAGTCAATGAACATAAGTATTGTAAACTTGGCTTGGTATGTATAATCTCCAATCTAGAATGAGAGTCGAGAAGCACTTTATTTTCAATCGCTAAATAAGATGCTAAATAGTGTTCCTGATGAGCATCCGCATTATCTCGTTTTCTACTCTAGTTAAGACTTGCACATACAGCCTTTCTTCTTCAATGCTGGTTTTGAAACTTATGGGCATTCGCCAGCCATCATTTCTAAACTACGACCATGTTTTATTTTCTTTTTTCGGTCATTAAGTCATCGATTGTGTTCTGCGTCAGCATCATCAGTGAACCCTATGTAGTTGATATCGACATGTGCGTCGAGTTGATGTTTTCCTACCTCTCTTCCTGCTTGGTCAATATTTATGCGCTTTTGTATGAGCAATTGTTTCAGTGGGTGTATGATATCAGTATATAGACGGCCCAAATACCTCTTTTCTTGTCTATATCAGCACATTTTCCCCGGTACTCAGTAAATTATATTTGGGAATCTGTCGATTGACTATCACCTTTTTGTTGAGATGCTCACCTTACGCCAGAGCATATAACGTTTCAAAGCATTTAGACCTTGGTGGACTGCAGGCGTCATGACCGGTTTGACAGTACAAAAGACCGATTTAAACATACTCATCAGAACATATCCTCATTGTCGATCTAGCTATCATTACATGGGTTATGTGAGTTACTAGTAACTCTCCTATCCTTTGGAAATGTGAATTTTCACGATGACTTTATCATTGGAATATGCAGTGTCTTGTGCAAAATTTCGTTCATGCTAATTTGCAGACTGTCGAAATACCATTTACTGAGAGGAACATTGTAAGAATGAATAAATTCTCGTCGTACTCGATACGCATTTTATCCAACTTTATCATCACTGTTGGATATGGCAAAATTCACTTAAATAAAATCACTCTGAGCAACGGATCTGATGTGTTTCTCGAAAAATTATATTTTATCACATCTGAGTACGCAAACATCAACATTCAATTTGGTTAGGCATCGAGAATACTTGAAGACTCCATTGTTATCGTGTAACTATTTCGACTGCAGAGCTAGGTTCGTGTTTCCACTCAGAATAGAAAACAGATTTTGCGGTAAATGTGATAGTTCTTTTATCTTTCGGAAACAACTATTCGTATACGATGATAGGGATGCGTAGTAGTCAATATTCGCACGCCTGTTGTGTCTGGTGAGTATCTCGCGACACTGATTGTAAATTAATATTTCAAAATCGAATGAACAAGAAGTTGGGCATTAAAATAATTTTCCTTCCTTAGGAATTCTCATCTCCCACATATTCAATATGGAATTCGTGATTTTGTTTTCTTTTGTATAAACTAAAATCGTTTCTGACCAAAAAGGTAATGGCATCGGTAATTCTTTGGTCCCCCAATTGTATCCTTGCGACATCCATCGGTACACGTCCCTAAACAATATATTCCATGTGTGGGTGGTAGCATCCAAGTTGATCAATGTACATACAACTGTTTGTGTCCAAGTAAAAGAATATTTCACCTAGTTTCTAGAACCCTGTACCAATTCAAACGAGAGTTGTTTGTCAAATTAAGTATTAATCAAATTGGTAAAGTCATGAAATGATGCCGACGCGTGATTGTAAGGGTGGTCTTTGGTCGATATATTGGCACTTTGAAATAGGATAGGGTAAATAAAAACAATGGATGAATATGCATGTCAAATAGGCGAAGAATAGATATACATATATGAGTATTGAAAACCAAGTAGAAAGATATATAATAGTCAGTGGTGAATTGGAAACAAAAAACGCGTTGAAAATACAGAAGATTATAACTAGCATGTTAAAAAGAGATAACGCTACACAAAGAACCTACATGATTTTAGGGCAAAAATTAGATATTAAATGCAATAAGAGACAACATTAAATCAGATACGACATAAAAATGTCAGGATTTTCAACAGTTGACTTCTAACAAAATTATCTAAGCTTCACTTCGCCTGAAGGTGAAATATATGAATATATTGATTACGTTCTTCTATGTGTATCAATTGAAATTAGCCTTTAACATCATCAAGAGTGTTTTCATTGGTCAGACACTATATAGATCAAAGCTAGTGAATAAAACTCCATATTGGAAAGATGCCCTCAAGATATGCTATAGATAAAGACACAGAGAGGCTAAATCATTTAACATGAATAAACGTATCATTGAGATTTTTAATGCCACTCATTAGTCAGTCTAGTGGATTTTTCCCCTAATTATTATTCAATAGGTTTAACCACTATTTCATGCTGAAATCGATATTTAAAAAACTTATAACACGTGTACCCAGTGCAGATAGACGTCACGACAATTGGAATAATACAATTTGTGAGTTTATTTGTCCATTCTGAATAAATTATCGATCCGAATAAGTCTGATAAGTAATGATGAAAAGCAAATTGGATCAAATCACATTAAAAATGATGATTATGTGGTACGTCAAATTCACAATCAGATAATAAACGTGCATGTTAGATTATGTTGGAGAAAAAAAATAGGCATGGACTTCTGCTCTGTCAACAGCCAATTTTGTTAAAGGTTGAGTTGCGGGTGAAGAAAAAACACGTGGTTTTAGTGCTCCGTTGTTAAGTAAGTGATTATGTTATATACAAGATAGATACGGGTTTAATAAATAGCGGCATTACTTGTTTGAATTTCTGAAAATAATCAGCACTAGCAATACATGGAACTGTTGGCAATGTAATAAGTTTTATTTTTTTTAAAAAACAAACAGTTCGAAATGTTATTGTTTTTCTTATTTATCCGATTTATTTTCCTCATTTTGGAATTAGTGGATTTATTATTTGTATTCTTGATTAGGGCTGTAAGCCAAAAAAAACAGTTGTACTTGATACTTAAAAAACGTTTAAAAAATTTAACTATAGCACTTCCTGCAACCATTAATATAAATGATTCTTAGTTAAATATAACATTATTATTGTTTTATAACCATTATACACTGGACTTTGCCTACATTTCTTAACTGATGTGTTATCTGAACTTGAAAGAATCAAAATGCATTAGCATACTGAAAGCTGGACTAACATCATAGTAGTAGGAGAAAGTAAGAATCCGAGCTCAACAACCCCTCTCCCCACCCCTCTAGAGGTAACAGGTAAAATTTAATTACGTGATCTTCCAGAATAAGCAAAATGATGTGTCAGACTCAATCTTCCAAATCATTACGATTTAGCAGAACGTGGCGATTGTGGACTAAATTACGCATTAGAATTCCAGTAAGGTAAGAGGTATTATATAAAATTTTATGTTATATCATACTTCTTTTGATAATCTTTCTCATATTTGCTGATCCTCATGGGTATAATATCTGTTAACATGTTGTCAATAATACGAAATTCACGTATTAAATCCACTCGTAGGTAAGATCTTATTTGATCAAGTAGTTTTTTGTAAGTTATAATTGATGTTAAGCAGCCGTGCTTTTTTATTGAAATTTTAGGTTCAACTTTTTTACAAGCTGCTGTAAGAGAAACACCAACACCGGATATGATTAACAAAAACGGGTTTAATGATATACCACTTGAAATTATGCCAGAACTAGTCATTAACAAGGGTAGATATGATATTACTCGAAGTATTTTGTTATAATATTTGTAGCATTTTTTTACGCACCAAATTTTTTTGTGATAATATTTGTAGTATTGTATTAGTGCGTCAACATCCTGTCCTGGAATATCTTTTGAAATATGATTGAAATCAACTATACTTTTTTCATTATAATATTTGTTCACATAATCTCAGGCTTGATTAAGTAACTAGTTGAGGTGTTTCAGCCACAAATTCCAGACAATACCAATATGACACAGCAGTTAATTTTTTTGTCATCTGCTATTAGCATAAAAGTTTCTTCAACATCTTTGTTTAACACAATAGACACGGTTCCAGAGAAATTATCAGTCGAGTGACGCCATGGAAATAAGGTAAATATATTAAACTTTGCACTGCTAAACACGGACAATCTATACACACCAGTGACCTCCGCATTATGTTTGAGAGTGTTATTTTGCGGCGACCAAGTAGTGTAATATCAACTTCCAAAAAATTCGTTATTGGTTTTGTTTATGTTTCTGCGAAAATTTAAAAACGTGGTGATGTGATTAGTAAAATCAGTTTTGAACTTGGTGATTTCATTGTTGATATCATCAACATATTTCTTTGTTACAGCATCAAAATCAGATTCTGGTGTTCTAAGATTATTGATGCCATTATTGTTCATGTTGAGAAATGCACGCATTATACCGCCATGCACTGACACGTACTTTGATTCCTGATCATCAACATATTTCTTAGTATCAGCGTCATTATCCTCAGTTGGGTTTCCAAGGTATGTGATCTTGTTCTGGTTCATAACAATGTTTCCCGTAAATAAATCACCTGCTTTTCTAACATAATCGTTAACTGACCTACCCGAATCTTCTATCTTACCTTGATTATTAAAAGTAACAATATTATTAGCAACTGCAGTAGGACTTCGTACTAGTACATCTGACAGTTGTACATTACTCGTCTTTAATCGTCCTTGTTTGTCCTGGAAAACTACAACTTCATTTGGATCTACACTTGCAACGTTTAACAAATTGTTGATTTCATTTTTGAGCTTATCAAGAGTCGCATACTTGGATAAGTCACCCTGGTAACCTTCTGTTAATAAATCTACTGCTAATGTTCCAAATTTTGTATAGTAGCTCATTATACATACCGTTCTATACAAAATTGTTGGTTTAATATAACATAAAATTATACGATGGCGAAGATAATAAACTTTGACACCGAGCGATTGGTGAAGCATAAACATAACAATGAACTTCCAGACTGTAATTATCTTATTGTTGGGAGAACTGGATCTGATAAAACAAATTTGTTATTAAATCTTTTACTCAATAATAACTTTAACTATGATAAGGTGTATATTTACACCATCAACCCCCAACAAGACAAATACAAATTATTAAACGAGTATAATGATAAACTTCGTGATGAACTTGGCATTGGTGATGATATATTTTTGATAAAACAACCAGAAGAACTCGTTCCAGTGAATGAACTCGATTCGTCAGAGCATAAGATAATCGTCTTTGATGATATTCCGCTAAACAATGAGGAGATGAACAAGATTAGATCATATTTTTCACTATCACGTAATAAAAGATGTAATTCTGTTTATCTTGCCCAAGGGTTTTATAATGTTGATAGGTTTATTAGGCGAAATACGGGTTGTTTCATATTATTTCCCGGACTAGATAATGTTGATGTGAGAAATATTGCAAACGAACAATGTGGTGATGTTACAAAAGATAAATTTATTGAATTATATCATCGAGCAACTAAAGATCGATATAGTTTCTTTTTATTTGACAAGCTAGCGCGTGATCCAACCAAGATGTTTCGTTGTTGCCTTGAGACGTTTCTATGATATAATTTTGTAAAGCGTATAAAAATAATGGACAAACATCAACAAAAAATCGAATTACTAAAAAAGTTTCTCGAAACTCGAGCGGCTTTTAAGAAAAAGGTGGAAGAAGCTCGACGTGGACAAGTTCAAGCAGAAGAAGAAAGAACCAAATTTTTCAAACCTGTTACTGAGGCGATGCTTGGCAAGCAGCCAGAAATACAAACATCATCTCCAGAAGAACTAGCAAAAATGAAAGAAAAGGGTTTGTTTGGTTTACTTGGAGAAAGATCAAAAGAAGAAACTGTAAAAATTGTAAACGAACTTGTAAGAAACATTGCTGATCCTGCTGCACGACAAGCTGAGTTTGACAGGCTAATGAACAATCCTCTTGAACTTCAACACGCAATAACAAGAATGACGGTTAATCCAGATGAGATAAGAAGTATGATGGAAAAATTAACTGAGAAACAAAAAATATTACAAGAAAGTGTGATAAAAATGGTACCTTTTGGAGAATCTATAAAAATTTACAGAAGACAAGCTAGGTTTAAAATAGAATATGATGAGTATGAAGAGTTTATGAAAAATAATAATATCATTGATATTAACAAAATTCGAACTTGGTCAGACGAAAACTATAACGATTTGATAGAAAAATTAGAAAGAATTAAAGAAGTTGGTGAAAATGCTGATGATGAAATTAAAGATGAAAAAGATGAAAGAGATATTTTAGTATTAGCTGATCGTATTAGAGATGGAATTATAGCTGAAATTTTACTAAAAACATCAAAACGATATCGAAATAAACCAGAAGATTATAATAAAGGTTGGGATTTTAAAAGACTACTCAAACAATATGAAAAAAAACGAGATAAAAAATTACCAGAGGAAAAGAATGGATCTGGAGTTAAAGTTTTTACATCAAACGCAGACATAGTCGATCGGCTAATGCTGTTGATATCCTCTAAAGAAGCTGGTAATGAAAGTGTAGAGATTGATAACGAAATTATTGATATACTTGATCATCTAAGATCGAGTGGATTACTAACATCATCCGAGTACGAAATTTTACACCGCGATCTTATCTAAAATATTAGTATAATGCAAACAACATTATTGCTTGATTCA
>JAEAOA010001760.1:0-12973 GCA_016746295.1 Potamilus streckersoni
AAATGATTTAGTAAAACCAAAAGACCTTGAAAAAATAGTAATGGAAATATAAAAATATATATATGGTGATTCAAAATGCACTTATCCAAAAGAAAATATTTTAATAGGCCAAACTAGAGGAGATAAATTTACCAGTTCCAAACTAAGATTTTTTTTTTAACATAATATAATTACCCGTTTTAAAATAATAAAATCTATCCAACTAATGCCATGGGAGGGAATTTATTTATAATTGGTTTGGTTTTGTTTAAAGAAAGAATATTTATAGGAACCAATACAAGATGTAAAATTTTAGAAGAAACCTAGAAAGTTTTAAATATATAAAAGATCTAGTATTAAATATAGGGATGTAACTGTAGTATGGGAGGAGGATAATAAAACAACATATAAAATAATAAGAAGAGAATTAATGAGTTAGAAATAAAAGCTGTAGCTCGAACTGGAAATATGGGGAGTGTACATTGGGGGAGTCTATGGAAAACTTGGTGAAATATAAGCTTATTAAAAATACAGAGTATGATTTTCAAATATATACGCAATGCCTGTTTGACAGGGGATGTTGCAAAAAGCAGGCATATGATTAAAAAATAACAATAATGCCCACTTTGTAAAAATTATGAATTTTCAAAGAGGCATGTAATATTGTACTACCAAGCAATTAAAAGAAAAAGGGATGTAATTGTTAAAATTTTTAACAAATTTGGTGCTTTTAAAGTAGGGAAATTTTTATATTTACATGGGGAACAGTCTAGAACTGTTTATATGAAAATACTAAGTTTTATACTGTCAACAATGAAAAATGTTGGCAAGTTATCAGTATAAGGAAATAACTTTGTTTTCAAATTATTTTTTCATTTTCATAACATATTAATATGTGGTTTTTATATATATTTATAGATAACTACACATAGAAGAAGTAGTAGTAGGAGAAAGTAAGAATCCGAGCTCAACAACCCCCTCCAGACCTCCAAACAAATACAAAATACCTAGGTAACGTAATAGAAAACCTATTGCAATCAATAATTGCGTTAAGAATCCGAGCTCAACAAATACAAAATACCTAGGTAACGTAATAGAAAACCTATTGCAATCAATAATTGCGCTAAGAATCCGAGCTCAACAACCCCTCTAGACCTCCAAACAAATACAATAGAACACCTGTTGCAAAATACCTAGGTAACAGGTAAAATTTAATTACGTGATCTTCCAGAATAAGCAGAATGATATGTCAGACTCAATTTTCCAAATCATTACGATTTAGCAGAGCGTGGCGATTGTGGACTAAATTACGCATTAGAATTCCAGTAAGGTAAGTGGTATTATATAAAATTTTATGTTATATCATACTTCTTTTGATAATCTTTCTCATATTTGCTGATCCTCATGGGTAGAATATCTGTTAACATGTTGTCAATAATACGAAATTCACGTATTAAATCGTCCATACTATATTTTACTCCTCGTAGGTAAGATCTTATTTGATCAAGTAGTTTTTTGTAAGTTATAATTGATGTTAAGCAGCCGTGCTTTTTTATCGAAATTTTAGGTTCAACTTTTTTACAAGCTGCTGTAAGAGAAACACCAACACCGGATATGATTAACAAAAACGGGTTTAATGATATACCACTTGAAATTATGCCAGAACTAGTCATTAACAAGGGTAGATATGATATTACTCGAAGTATTTTGTTATAATATTTGTAGCATTTTTTAACGCACCAAAGTTTTTTATGATAATATTTGTAGTATTGTATTAGTGCGTCAACATCCTGTCCTGGAATATCTTTTGAAATATGATTGAAATCAACTATACTTTTTTTCATTATAATATTTGTTCACATAATCTCAGGCTTGATTAAGTAACTAGTTGAGGTGTTTCAGCCACAAATTCCAGACAA
Organism: Potamilus streckersoni; assembly: GCA_016746295.1. Taxonomy (NCBI): domain Eukaryota; kingdom Metazoa; phylum Mollusca; class Bivalvia; order Unionida; family Unionidae; genus Potamilus; species Potamilus streckersoni. The sequence continues at coordinate 1,899 of JAEAOA010001760.1, forward strand.
TACCAATATGACGCAGCAGTTAATTTTTTGTCATCTGCTATTAGCATAAAAGTTTCTTCAACATCTTTGTTTAACACAATAGACACAGTTCCAGAGAAATTATCAGTCGAGTGACGCCATGGAAATAATGTAAATATATTAAACTTTGCACTGCTCAACACGGACAATCTATACACACCAGTGACCTCTGCAGTATGTTTGAGAGTGTTATTTTGCGGCGACCAAGTAGACATTCCAGAAGCAACAGTATAGACAATATTTTTAATCTGCTTGTGAGGAATTTTAATCATACTCGTTTTCTCAACAATACTAGGAATTCCACTAATAATATCGTTGAGTTTTGTGTTAATATTATCGAGTGTAATATCAACAGATGGCGGACTTCCAAAAAATTCGTTATTGGTTTTGTTTATGTTTCTGCGAAAATTTAAAAACGTGGTGATGTGATTAGTAAAATCAGTTTTGAACTTGGTGATTTCATTGTTGATATCATCAACATATTTCTTTGTTACAGCATCAAAATCAGATTCTGGTGTTCTAAGATTATTGATGCCATTATTGTTCATGTTGAGAAATGCACGCATTATACCGCCATGCACCGACACGTACTTTGATTCCTGATCATCAACATATTTCTTAGTAGCAGCGTCATTATCCTCAGTTGGGTTTCCAAGGTATGTGATCTTGTTCTGGTTCATAGCAATGTTTCCCGTAAATAAATCACCTGCTTTTCTAACATAATCGTTAACTGACCTACCCGAATCTTCTATCTTACCTTGATTGTTAAAAGTAACAATATTATTAGCAACTGCAGTAGGATTTCGTACTAGTACATCTGATAGTTGTACATTACTCGTCTTTAATCGTCCTTGTTTGTCCTGGAAAACTACAACTTCATTTGGATCTACACTTGCAACGTTTAACAAATTGTTGATTTCATTTTTGAGCTTATCAAGAGTCGCATACTTGGATAAGTCACCCTGGTAACCTTCTGTTAATAAATCTACTGCTAATGTTCCAAATTTTGTATAGTAGCTCATTATACATACCGTTCTACACAAAATTGTTGGATTAATATAACATAAAATTATACGATGGCGAAGATAATAAACTTTGACACCGAGCGATTGGTGAAGCATAAACATAACAATGAACTTCCAGACTGTCATTATCTTATTGTTGGGCGAACTGGATCTGGTAAAACAAATTTGTTATTAAATCTTTTACTCAATAATAACTTTAACTATGATAAGGTGTATATTTACACCATCAACCCCCAACAAGACAAATACAGAGTTATTAACGGAGTATAATGATAAACTTCGTGATGAACTTGGCATTGGTGATGATATATTTTTGATAAAACAACCAGAAGAACTCGTTCCAGTGAATGAACTCGATTCGTCAGAGCAGAAGATAATCGTCTTTGATGATATTCCGCTAAACAATGAGGAGATGAACAAGATTAGATCATATTTTTCACTATCACGTAATAAAAGATGTAATTCTGTTTATCTTGCCCAAGGTTTTTATAATGTTGATAGGTTTATTAGGCGAAATACGGGTTGTTTCATATTATTTCCCGGACTAGATAATGTGGATGTGAGAAATATTGCAAACGAACAATGTGGTGATGTTACAAAAGATAAATTTATCGAATTATATCATCGAGCAACTAAAGATCGATATAGTTTCTTTTTATTTGACAAGCTAGCGCGTGATCCAACCAAGATGTTTCGTTGTTGCCTTGAGACGTTTCTATGATATAATTTTGTAAAGCGTATAAAAATAATGGACAAACATCAACAGAAAATCGAATTACTAAAAAAGTTTCTCGAAACTCGAGCGGCTTTTAAGAAAAAGGTGGAAGAAGCTCGACGTGGACAAGTTCAAGCAGAAGAAGAAAGAACCAAATTTTTCAAACCTGTTACTGAGGCGATGCTTGGCAAGCAGCCAGAAATACCAACATTGTCTCCGGAAGAACTAGCAAAAATAAAAGAAAAAGGTTTGTTTGGTTTACTTGGAGAAAGATCGAAAGAAGAAAATAAAAAAATTGTAAACGAACTTGTAAGAAACATTGCTGATCCTGCTGCACGACAGGTTGAATATGATAGATTAATAAACAACCCTCTTGCACTTCAGCAAGCTATAACAACAAAGGCTGTTAATCCCGACGAGTTAAGGAGGTTAATAGAAAAAGTGTCAGAACAAACTGAGGAATTAGCTGAGAAACAAAAAACGTTACAAGAAAGTATGATAAAAATAATGCCTCCTGAGGATACTATCATATTTTACAGAAGACAAGCTAGGTCTAAAATAGAATATGATGAGTATAACGAGTTTATGGAAAAATATGATATCACTAATATTAATAGTATTCGAGATTGGCCAAAAGAAAACTATAACGATTTGATAGAAAAATTAAAAAGTATTGTAGAAGAGGGCTCACGTGCTGATGATGATATTAAAGATGAAAAAGATGAAGGAAATATTCCAAAATTACTCAATTATATTAGGGAAGGAATTATTGCTAATGTTTTTCTTAAAACATCAATACAATATCGAAATAAAGAAGGAGGTTATGGTAAAGGTTGGGATTTTAAAAGACTACTCAAACAATATGAAAACATGCGAGATAAAACATTACCGGAAGAAAGAACTGGAGGTGGAGTTAAAGTTTTTACATCAAACGCAGACATAGTCGATCGGCTAATGCTGTTGATATCCTCTAAAGAAGCTGGTAATGAAAGTGTAGAGATTGATAACGAAATTATTGATATACTTGATCATCTAAGATCGAGTGGATTACTAACATCATCCGAGTACGAAATTTTACACCGCGATCTTATCTAAAATATTAGTATAATGCAAACAACATTATTGCTTGATTCATCACAAATAACAGGAAACAGCGCGAATTTTACAGTAAATTACAACCCACCAATAGAACTAGATCCTGCAAAACAGTATGAGATTGGATTAATTTCTTGTACTTGTTGGAACGCCATGCCGAATATTAAAACTGGGATTAATGATGAAATTTTAATCGTTAATGTTAAACAATCTCCAACATCACAAAAAGAGTTTATTGATATACAATACAAACTACAGATTCCACAAGGAGCTTATAACATTACTGATCTAAACAGAACAATAAAAGAGCTTCTAACAAAAGCTGGTGGGAATGCTGATAATTTCGAATTAGCGGCGAATTATAACACCTTACGAGCTAGGATAACAGTGAAAAGAAATATGAAAGTCATCTTTGAAGAAAGAAGTTTTGGAAAGATGTTAGGTTTTACTAGAGTTTTATACTATACCACCGGTGAAGATAAATCTTTGACATTTGATGGAGAACTACCAGTAGATAGTCACAGAAGTAAATACAATACTCATCAATTGCTCTATCGCATCTGGATCTTATACGTCAAAAGGCAACCGCGGGCAAACGATCTACAGTTTCTCACCAGAAGTCCCACCGGGTTCTCTCATGCAAATCACTCCGCGACAGATTATCTACTATCCAATAACACCTGAGAATCAAATTACAAGCATTACAATGCAACTCACAGACCAATCTGGACGACAAATAGACGTGAACAACGAGATAGTCACGTATTACTTACACCTACGCACTGCCTAGGAATGTGATTTTGTGTACATAATTTTATAAAATGAGACGAAGAAAAGTTTATCGAAGAAAAATCGTAGGTGGATTTTTTGGAAATATATTTACAACAATTGCAGAGAATATTCCAGGAATCGCGCGTAAAGTAGCGCCCATTGCACTTGACGCCGGTAAAGCTTTCGCTACAGGGGCGGCATCTTCAGCAGGCACTGCAGTAGGGCAAAAGATTGCTGATAAGATTAAAGGACCTTCAACACCTACGTGTCTGAAATAAAACGAGTAATATCAGATATTGCGCCAACAGAAGAAACAAAACGAGCTATGATAGCTACAACAAAAAAATTACTGTCGCCGAGTGGTGAAGAAATAGTACGTAAACTTGTAAAGAAAACAAAACCGATGACCCCTGCTGCCTTTTAATTTTGTGTAACGATTATAAAATAAATGTCAGCTAAAAACTATCTCGATCTTGCAGAAGAAATTGATACTGATGATGCTGTAACAGAATTAGAGTATGTCGAGTATCTCGATGAGAACTCGAACGAACCGAATAAAACTGGGGTTAGAACTTTTAACACAAGAGACGAGGACGTGTTTCTACTACCCCATAAGGCAATGTTAGAAGTGCGTGGCCGAATATTAACTGCAGCAGGTGGTGATATTGCAGCTAATGTAGAAATCGCTCTCGTCAATAATGGTTGGAGCTTGTTTAAGAGTGCACGATACCAACTGGCCAATCAAACCGTAGAAGATATTTCAATGCATTTACCCATAGCGAGTACAATACTTAACATCGTTTCGTTTAGCGATGACTATTCCAGATCAATAGCCACAAACATGATGTGGTTCAAAGATACTGGAGTAGGGACAACTATTTCAAGTGAGTTTATTTCAAGAGGTGCAAAAACACACGGAGCTGATGCCGCTGCAGATGCTGCAATTGTAAGAGATTTTCTTATTGCTAATGCTAACAATTTTGGTATAGCCGCACCAGGTGCAGCTGCTGATGCAAACGCCACAAGAGTTTCACTTATTGCCGCTTGTCGTAATCTTGGTATAACTCCACCAGCTGCAGACGCAGATGGTGTTACGATGTTAAATTTTATAAACGATGTTATTACTGCACGTAACATAAGATATAACGAGGGATTTGTTAAACGAAAAGCATTTGCCGCAGAATCTAGCCAAATAACGATGATGCTTCCGTTAAGTACAATCTTTGGATTTTGCCGTGATTATAACAAAGTGTTTCGAGGAATAAAACATACGCTTATATTAGATCGAGCTGATCGAAACGATTGTATAATACGCGCCGGTGGAGTGGCTGAGGGACAGTTTTCTATTACAAGATTAGCACTGTGGATGCCTCGGGTTGTCCCTTCATTAGCTAAAATGATGGAGCTCGAATCTTTACTAGCCACCTTTACAAAAAAGATACACTTCCAACAGAACAGAACAGGATTTATCAAACAGCCATTCCCAACGCGACTGATTACACGTGGCGTGTAACGACCACGCCCAGCGAACAACTACCGCGACACTTGTTCGTCGTATTTCAACGACAAGCACGTCGTAACAATCAGGAAATGAACAACTCCGTATTCGATAACCCAGACGTTAGACGAATATTTGTGAGAGTAAATTCCAAACAGTATCCCGAACGTGCAATCGAATGTAACTTTGCCGAAGACGCCACCAGAAACATCTCTCGGCCGTACATGTATCTTATGGAAGCAATGCAAAAATATCAGAACGCGGACAGTGGATCTCAAATATCAATAGAAGAGTTTCGAACGCTCTATCCCATCTTTTACTTTGACGTATCAAAACATTTGGAGCGTGTTGTGGGATCGACTGCAGATATTGAGGTCACGTGGACACTGGGAGCTGTGCCAGGTGAACAGTATAACGTATACGCGCTATTGATTTGGTTAGTGATCGATTTCTGACCATCGATTCAATCAAAGGAAGAATGACAGTACAAGTTTAATCTAACAACTTGGATATAACATTATGAAAACCAAATACACAACTCGAGAAATATACCTAACATCTGGTCAAGTTGAAAAATTATCAGCAGCTGTTGCTAAACGCAGCTCTGTTTCTTTGATGATCTCTCCGGAAACTTCAAATAAAATTGCAGTAAAAGTCATGCTAACGCAACAACAAATCAATAAACTCGACAAAGGAAAACCATTTGTGTTGAAATTATCTGTTTCTCAGGTAACTGCAATGTCAAAAGAAGGTGGATTTTTTGGACCAGCGTTATCAATAATAGCTAGCAAAGTTTTACCAGTACTTGGTACACTTGGACTTGCGGCTGCGTCAGGAGCAGTCTCTGGCGCAACAAAGAAAGCAGTCGAAGGTCGTGGTATCAAACAAATCTATCGGCAGTGATCGGCAGTGACATAGTCACTCAGTTTTATGTAATAGTATAAAATAAAATGCCAACGAAAAAGTCGCCGAAAAAAACAAAATCATCGAAAAAAAAGAAAACAACAAAACGCAAACAAACAAAACAAGGAGGAATTATTCCTTTCGCTCCACTTCTAGCGGGACTAGCGGGAAGTCTGCTGCCAAACTTACTAGGAATCGGACGCGGATTAACTCTACCAGGGACCAGACGTTATTGAGCAATTTTGACATCATTGAAAAATTGAAGGACGTTGTTGGATTTCGAGGAGTATTTTCCAAGGATGAACTCGATGACGTACCAACAGGCGGTTCTTGTGTTGTAAATATTGAAAACTTCAATGATGGCTCTGGCACCCACTGGGTTGCTGTCCACGATAACAATTATTTTGATTCGTTCGGACTTCCTCCAAGCGATCTCATAAAAAAATATATTTTTAAAAAATTTGATAAAATAAATTATTCGTCTAATCAACGATTGGAACATCAGCTTGTGGTTATTATTGTATCATGTTTGTCAGACAAATGCACCAGAGTAAAAACTCTGGGAGTAAAAACTCTGGGAGTAAAAACTTTTTAAAGTTTATTTTACAATTTGATGAGCTTCCTTCTCATGCGAATGATAATATTGCAATCAATTTTATCTAAACTCCTTGATATAATAATGTCAACATACTGTCTCAAATGCAAAACTAAAACAGAGAACAAGGATGAGATGACGGAAAAAACGAAAAATAATAGAACGATGTTAAAAAGTATTTGTGCAATCTGTGGTAGAAAGAAAAGTATGTTTTTGAAAAAACAAGTAGGATCTAGCGTTGATAGAGTTATCTTGATCGACGATTAATCTTATGAAACAAAATAAAATAAAATGAAATGCAATTGTGATTGTGACAAAGATCTTTGCATAGAACAAGATAAAATCATTACGTACTGTCAACGTTGTAACAACAGAGAAATAATAGGGTTAGGTATAGATATACATAAACTAATTGGTAAATTACCAAAACCAAAAGGCGGTTGGACTTTGCCAGGTCATCGGTATACTGGTCCTTACAATCCGCTAGACCAACAACTAGATGAAAACGACAATCCATTGCCAGGACAAGAGCCTTATAATCAAGTGGATGCAATAGCAATGCGTCATGATATCTGTTATCGTGATCATGAAAACTCGAAAGCAGATTGTGATAAAGTAATGTTAGACGAATTACATGATATGGAGCCAACAAATCTACGAGAACGTTTTGATAGAAGATTTGTTCAAGGAATGATAGGAGCAAAATATAAACTTGGACTCGGAAAAGAATTATACGATGATCTTGCAGTCGAACTACACAGACCTAAAAAAAAAAGTTTCCGAGACGTAAAGTTGTTGCAAACGCTGTAGATGATATCTGGGCAATAGATTTGGTAGATGTATCCAATCTGGCTCAGTTTAACGTTGGCGCTGATGGCGCTCCAAAGAAGTATTTGTTTAACGTTATAGATGTTTTCAGTAAATACGCTTTTAGTGTGCCAGTTTCAGATAAAACAGGAACGTCAATCACTGATGCGTTAAAACAAATAATAACGAGTACCGAAAGAAAGCCAAACAAAATCTGGACTGATCATGGAGCCGAGTTTTTTAACAAAAAGTTTGAGCAGTTTCTAGAACAAAATAATATTAAAAAATACGTTACAGGAAACGAAGGCAAAAGCGTTGTTGTCGAGAGATTTAATCGCACGCTAAACGAAAAATTACATAAACATATGACAGCTAAAAACACCAACAGGTACATCGATGACCTTTCTCAAATCGTAGGCGAATATAATAACACGAAACATCGAACCATCAAAATGTCACCCAATGACGCTATCAAAAATCCAATATTAGCAAACGAAAACATGTACCGCAGACATAAATTTAAGGTCGGTGATAAAGTTAGAATCTCTTTGACTAAAAAGATATTTGAAAAAGGATTTACTCCAAACTGGAGCGAAGAAGTATTTGTTGTTGATAAAGTACTCTTAACAGTACCTGTAACGTACGCGTTAAAAGATCTGGCAGGGGAACCTATCGTAGGTAGTTTTTACGAACAAGAACTACAAAAAACTGAACAAGATGTTTTCATTATCGAAAAAGTGATTAGGAAAAAAGGAGATAAAAGTTTAGTCAAATGGCGTGGGTATAGTGATAAATTTAACAGCTGGATTCCAACCCGGTCGATTTTATCGACTGTGAAATAATGCTATTATAAATTTCCTCATACTTTCGTTTGATAGATTTGCATTTTACTGGTTTACATAATGATATTAGATATTGTCTGCGATCGTCAGAGATCGTCATAAGATTAAAAATCTTGACAAAGATGAAATCAAATTTTATATTTTTCTGTCGGTCTGGAATTTTAATGTTTAAAAAAGGTCTGATTAACTGCAAAAATACCTGCTGTTCGGTAACGGTAAAATTAAATTTTATAATTTTTTTAGCAATGTGATACTTGACATTATATTTTCCAGTGGTTGGTCTGCTATAATTATATCTGTTAACGACGGTGACTATTTCACCATCATCAGACTCGTTGTTATATAAAATATCATCTTCGTTATAACCAATGGATTTGTCTATCATATCATTAGAGATTGTGGAGACCTTATCGCTAGCAAGTCGTTTCATCATATCCATATTATAATATACTTTTTATCTAATTTGTTGTTATAAGATGACTGACAAGGTCAAATATCACCAAAAAGTTAATATAATAAACTACCACGAACTGACTGAAGCGGTAAGAAAATGCTTGTCAGGTTATAGTTCATATTCCGTTGAGATTTTTGTAATGCAAGGTGATTCTCATAAAATATTACTAACAGAAGCAGAAAAAAATAAAATTAATGAAAGTGCAGTAACGACGCTAAAATTTGATTGCGATGATATTATAGCATTTGCTCATCATTGTTTGACTAAAACCGAATTACAAAATATTATTAATCATCATATCTAAAAATAATACTAGCATCATATTTGTTTGAAAAAGCTGATTTTGTTGCTCCATCAGCTACAAATTTTACTGCTCTGGGATTTATATTATAATATTTCGCCGCAGCTGTAATTGATTTGAATTTGATCTCCTCATCCGTTTCAAGGTTTAACGAAATAACAGGTTTTATTGGGCATCTAAAATTAATACCACCACCTCGTCCTTTTCTCACATTTTCCTGTTGGGTCACTAGCTCCAGATTTTCCAATCGATTGTCTGTTTTTACATTATTGATATGATTAATAACCAGACCATTGGGTATAGATCCGTTGAACACCTCGTAAACAAACCTATGACCAGTATAACAAACTCGATCTGTCGATGTTCCTCTAACAGTCACACTGATATATCCCATATTGCTCATATTATTAAGAACTTTTTTAGTTTTTCTGTTTCTAATAATACCGCGATCGTTAGCCTCGTATAAATCAAAGACCGGATGCGGCTGAAACTCATCTTGTAAGGATAAATTTTCAATATTATCATCAGTGACTTTACCATTATAATGATATACTCGTTTCCCCTCTGGAATGTCATCGCAAAATAACGTGTAAATAAAATCTTTTCTAAACATCGTAATCCTTTCAGTATTATCTCCCTTTACACTAATCGTATAACCCGCTAACGTTGCTTTACCAACAGATATTCCAGTTTTGATATTAATAACCGAACCAAGTGCATTTCCAGCGTACAGGTTGTACTTTTGGTAAACGTAATATTCCTCTTGCTCACGTGCGCTTGTCAGATTTACTGTCATTATATTATAGGTGATATTTTTATCTCTAATTGTTGTTTAGCGGAGTAAATTATCAATTAGATATTAGACTATAGTATAATAATGTTGAAATTGCGTGATATAGCCAAGAGAAGTCTTATTGGAGAACCTGATAAAATAGCGACTGCTTTTACAGGTTTTGACAATAGTTATCAGTTTGATAATCAAAACGTTTTAGTAAATTTTTCTGAAACAAATCTCTTTCATCTGCTACAGACGACTGTAAAACGTGAGCTTGAAAAACACAAGGGTCTAAGATTGTTAGTGCAATATCACGTTATATTTTCAAAACTACTTGTGACGGAAGAATCTACTAACAAGGAAATTGCAGACCCTTACATCAACGCAAAATCTAGACGTGTTTTACTTGGTAGTGATCTTTTGTCACTATCTAATGAAATACACCAAGAAATTTGGAAAAAAATAGAAGAATTTACCGAATTAGGTTCGGGTTGGAAGTTTGAAATGATCAAGGAAATTTTGTTTCACACGATGAAATATGACGCATTACGCGGTAGTTCGTATATCGACCTGCCACCAAAAATAAAAATAAACAGTGCTGTATAAACATAAAAAACGTCGATAGCAAATGTTTCCAATGGGCTGTTCTTTCCGCGCTATTTCCAGCAGAAAAAAATGCTGATCGTGTTGAGAAGTATATCAGTCACGTGTCAAGATTAAATTGTGCTGGTATTGACTTTCCAGTGGCAGAAAATCAAATACCAAAGTTTGAAAAGCAAAATAATGTTTCGATTAACGTTTTCGGATTAGATGAAAAAGAAAATGTCTATCCGAGGTATATTTCAGAAAAAGCTTCACAATCGACTATCAATTTACTGTTTTATAAAAATCATTACGTTTGGATCAAAAACTTTAACAGACTAGTTGGAAGACAGTATAATAAAAATAACAACAAAAAGTTCTTTTGTTATCGCTGCTTGCACGGTTGTAGAGACAATGAAACATTACAAAAGCATTTGCAGTACTGTAGTGACGTACAAAGAATAACAATGCCATCTAAAAAAGATAGCGTGTTACAGTTTGTCCATCATAATCATAAACTAAAAATTCCTTTCGTCATATACGTCGATTTCGAATGCTTACTTCAACCTGTACTTGGCGTAGAAAATGATCCTAACCAATCGAGTACAAGAAAAATTCAAAATCATGTTCCATGTGGAGTAGCGTACAAGGTAGTTTGTTGCGCTGATTCGAGATTATCTAAACCAATCCAACT
>JAEAOA010001761.1:0-195000 GCA_016746295.1 Potamilus streckersoni
CTTATATTAGTTCTGATTGGATACCGGCGGTCTCTTTGAAAACGTCTGGGGTGGTATCACTGAGGTGTTACAATGTCGGGTTTCCGGCCTCCAAGCCTTAGCCGACGGGAGACATCACTGCTAATTGCAAACAGAGTTTGTTTCTCGCCCCGCGGAACGTTTCTTCAAATGAAGCAACCGCGATTTTTTTAAGTTTACGTAATGGCTAACTCACGGACAGGTATTTTCTTTGTTTCATAACCGGTCTAAAGTCGTACTATTATATTACATTTATTGATATCACTTAGAGTACTTCGAATTACGATTTCTAACGGAAGACATTTATAATGATGAGCAGGACTGGTTAACAAATTGTCCCATACAACGTGACAACCCTCAACAACCTATTTACACCTTTGTGTAAAATCACCTCTAACAACCTATTTACACCTTTGTGTAAAATCACCTCTAACAACCTATTTACAACTCTTGGGTAAATGCAACAAGAGCATCGGGTTGGTCAAATTCACCCGCATACTATATAAACACCCACTGCATCGGGTTGGTCAAATTCACCCGCATACTATATAAACACCCACTGCGTCGTGGTGGTCAAATTCACCCGCATACTATATAAACACCCACTGCATCGGGTTGGTCAAATTCACCCGCATACTATATAAACACCCACTGCATCGTGGTGGTCAAATTCACCCGCATACTATATAAACACCCACTGCGTCGTGGTGGTCAAATTCACCCGCATACTATATAAACACCCACTGCGTCGTGGTGGTCAAATTCACCCGCATACTATATAAACACCCACTGCGTCGTGGTGGTCAAATTCACCCGCATACTATATAAACACCCACTGCGTCGTGGTGGTCAAATTCACCCGCATACTATATAAACACCCACTGCGTCGTGGTGGTCAAATTCACCCGCATACTATATAAACACCCACTGCATCGGGCTGGTCAAATTCACCCGCATACTATATAAACACCCACTGCATCGTGGTGGTCAAATTCACCCGCATACTATATAAACACCCACTGCATCGGGTTGGTCAAATTCACCCGCATACTATATAAACACCCACTGCATCGTGGTGGTCAAATTCACCCGCATACTATATAAACACCCACTGCATCGGGTTGGTCATATTCACCCACATACTATATAAACACCCACTGCATCGTGGTGGTCAAATTCACCCGCATACTATATAAACACCCACTGCATCGGGTTGGTCAAATTCACCCACATACTATATAAACACCCACTGCGTCGTGGTGGTCAAATTCACCCGCATACTATATAAACACCCACTGCGTCGTGGTGGTCAAATTCACCCGCATACTATATAAACACCCACTGCATCGTGGTGGTCAAATTCACCCGCATACTATATAAACACCCACTGCATCGTGGTGGTCAAATTCACCCGCATACTATATAAACACCCACTGCATCGTGGTGGTCAAATTCACCCGCATACTATATAAACACCCACTGCATCGTGGTGGTCAAATTCACCCGCATACTACACCCACTGCATCGTGGTGGTGAATTTTACCCACATAGGGTCAATTATGCGGCAAAGAATCACAAATTGAATAAACAGATATAGAATCCCACAATCTGTATATCTATAGACAAGACAGTTTTACAATCATCTAATCCACTTCTGTTTTTTTTTTATTCAAAAGTGATCTCTTTCCTTATAACTATCTGCATCGACAACTTTTTATTTGAAACACACGAGTCATTTATACTACTGAATTTTCAGATGTCGATGTTGAAGTTTTTGAAAGGGATGTGTTTCTTCTTTTTTTTTAAAGTAGTTTCCGCAGAAGATGTGGCAAACATTGCTGATTTTGCTATTGCTGTGTAGCTTTTATAGGATAACGGCCACAAGAATTGCCCTATGTACTGTTTACAAGGTATTTTCACAAAACTCATAGGACTACTAACAACCTGACTTCTTAAGTTCTAAAAAAAGCCTTACATATTGTATCCGGTCTATATGCAGATGCCTTTACCCAAAACAGTATTATTTCAAAATCAATCTTTATGATACAATTTTGGAGATGCGGATTTGTTCTAGCGCCCAGTTTGAGGAATTCTTATATTTGTGTGATTACTTGTTTGATTATTGGAATTCGGTGCAATAAAAATATTCCTTAGCCCGAAATAATTAGCCAATTACTAATAGCAAACGTCACGGAGTGTTACAGTGTTTCCATGATGTTATGGTTAATGAGTAGATAGGTTTGTATCCTGAAATAAAATCTCCAGTATATAATAATGATGAATTATTGCAATTTGGTATCATTAAAACTGTTCTTTTTTTGTTTCTTTATTGGTTAGGTTTCTTTTTTTGGGTGGGTGTTAAAATGTGACGAATAATACCCATGTGAAGACTGTATCATGTTTAAAATGTTCATTAATATATTATAATTTGGTCCTATGGACTCAATTTAAAAACAATTTCGTCGTACACTCTTACATATTTGTGTGGTTCATCATTAGTAGTATTATTTATATCATCGCAATCGATAACCATTAAAATACTTTTATATGAAGAAAGCAATAATTGAATTTGACCATGAATTTTGTAATAAGTATAATGTGCTTACCTCTGTAACTACATTGCATCCGTGACAGCTGTGTTCACGTAGATGGTAATCATAATGTTATAATGTTTCGTTGGGGGGGGGGTCCCAAAGATTTTGACAAACCAGCTATGACCTTAATATATGCCCAGTTAATTTCCTTAGCTCCCATTTTGAATTTTCACTAAATATGCATTTATTGATGTTGATCATTTGGAAATTTATGGTATTTCTCACCTTTAATTACTGTACATTCTATTTATTGTCTAAACTATTGATTTTATTACTGTACCTTCCATTTATTGTCTGTACTATTTATTGTACTCTTTTTAACTTACGGTGGAAATAAAGATGTCAATCAATCCATCATGGAGAAACATTTGAAATCAGAATGTGGTTACCTGGATAAATGTACAGACTTACGCCAAACGCAGAATTTATATACACATTATCTACGGTATTTCATTCGACGGTTTCATTTCCGGAAAGGCTAGATATGTTGTGATTTATATCAATCTTTTCTTAAAAAAATTACCTTCTCATTATGCAACGTTGGCTTTTAACTAAACAAAGCAATAACTTAATCTTGCGGGGAGAAAGCTAAGGTTTTCCATCTACGGATATAATGCTAATTAATATGCACGATCGTAAACTCTGCTAAGCCCAGTCATAGCCGTTCCCAAGTGTTATGAAAATACTGTTCCGTCCGAATGCATTAGGAATCAGAACACAATGAATAAAATCCGGTTCAGTAACGAATGTAGTCCCAGTCTATTTTTAGATCACTTTTTCCTGTCTGAAATTTGTGGTGATACTAGAGTTAGATTTTGGCATTCTTGGTAAGGATTTAAAGGCAATTGTTTATTTTTTAAAATGTGAGCTTATGGTGTGGTTGTCTGTGTGTATTTCGGCGACAGTGCACATAAGATCATGGCGATGATCCGGAAGTGAAATCTGTGTTCCGTTGCCTGGTGTTTTGTTTACAATTCAGCCTCTCAAAAAAATGCAGGTCAATCCTTGACAAGAACTAAACCGTAAAGTCATCTTTAACGGTATTTTAGATTAACATATGATTTGTATTGATTGTCACTAAATGGAAAGTTCAGTACTGAGAAACAAATGTAGAGACAATATAGTGAAATTAATTGTGTTCTATGGCCATTAGTTAGATAAGACAGATTTGTTGAGTGGGCTAGAGAACTTCATTAATGAAAATGCAGTTCCTAATACACTGTAAAACCAGATGTATTTGTTGAGCGGACCATATAATTCATTTATGAAAACACGGTTCCGAATGCACTGCTAAGTGGGTCGCATATATTCATTCATGTGATTATATTAACAATAGAAGCAGACGTAATCCTCTAATGGCAACACACGTTATTGTGAACTTATGTAATTTAATTTGACATTTAAGCAAAATGGAATAAAATTTTATATTTAAATCTGCACGCCAATTTGGCCCCGTGGTTTTTGCAAACCACTTTAGAAAATTAGTATTCAAGATCCACCTTTATGTATTCTCTGTACATTGAAACATAGTGATATTAAATCAATAACTTGTTGTATTTATCCGCTTTGTAAATCTAAAATCAAGGCCGATTTAAGAGTATCAACAAAGAGGTCATTTTCGCTGACTTCGTCACTATGAGAAAATCACACAGAATATATCACAATGGTAGGGGATGATACTGATATCAGATAATATGAACTATACATTTAAAATAGGAAAGGCAGAACAGTTAAATAACTTTACAACGGAACACTGTTATATCCATCTTCAGTCAGGCTTTAATATCGAGGTCAAATACCCAGTTCTGTATTTGATATTAACTGCTGAACTAGCCGTTAAGAACCTCAATAAAATGATTTTAATACAATAATACGTTCAAAGTATTTACACAGCACAAAAGTTAACAAAACGGATCTATCATTTATTTAAAGATGGCAGCATCGTCAACGTGTATCCAGTCTGATGGAACTTCAACATTAACAAATGACTGTTGAAAAATAGAAGATATTAAAGAGATTGCGAAACTATTCGGCCCATAGCATAGTCGGCTAATTAACGAACTAAGCACATAACAAACTCGGCCAACCCACATCGGCCTATAATGTACTAGGCCCATATTGTACTCAGTATACATAACAAGGTAGTACTATTAAATACTCGGCCCATTATATGTTCGATCAGTCATTCGGTCCACGATTTATATAATAGTAAAGTGCATGTAATGTTTATTCAACGGCTATTTCATTTTTATATTCATTGTAAGTTTTTATCATTGTTCATTTATTCTGCATTAGAAATATAGTGGAAAACTTTTAATCCCAGATTAATTAAATTATTTACTGCATAATCAACATTTTGAAACTGTCTTAGTCCTACAGCTGTTAATTGTTAATTTAGTTTAGCACGTGTCTGTTCTACAATTTGAAGTAAAATGTGGTGACATAAAAATCACATTTCCATCCATATACCATAAATTTTGTATCAACAGTAAACATTTTCCATTATTCTAAGCTTAAAAGTCTTTGTCCTTGTAAGACCATTATGTTAATTAACTTAGATATTACCATATACAAAGCAAACATTTTAAATTCGTATATATTTATTTTTCTAACATAAAATGTTTTATTTTTTCAGTTTTTGCCCTGTTTTATTCCTTCTCTCAATCCATTGTTTTCACGTGACATCACATAATATGTGCTTTCCATATCCGCCATTTTGATTCCCTAGCCAAGAATATCGACACCAAACAGCATTGTTCTTCCCAAATTATTATTAAAGCACGTCTCATTTTGTGCGTATGGATATCAGAATAACCGCATTCTGTTGACCATGTCAAACATACAACACCAAATGCATGAATTTCCACTTTTTGTTCTCAAATAAAACATTGAAATTTCAACCATCTTTGTTATTCTTTCATAAACACACACAGTCATCAATAAAAGACACATAAGCAAATGGTTAAACAAACATTTAGTAATGCAATGATTTTCAATTTTCATGGGCTGAAAGAGTTGAAGTTAAAAAGCACATCGTTAATATAATTACATAATGATAAAATAATTTGAAGAATAACTTGGTCTTGACATTTGACACAAAGTCATGTTCCGTACATATAGCTGATTTTAATACACTGAAGATGAAACTACTTTGAACAGTTCTCGCTTGCATTCAACATCGTCCTCTATCATCAGCTCCACCACAAATACAATAATTGACCTACTATTTAATATTGGTTTGTCAGCTGTCTTTGGAATAAGCACTTGTTTTCGTTAAAAGTATTTGTACATGAAAGTTCTGGCATAATTATATGATTTGAAATTTTAATTCGGTAACTGATGTTGTATCTCGAGATCATTGTTCTCAAATACTCTTTCAAAATGACAATCTTGGAAACATCATACAAAATATTATTTTAAAAATCGCAATATTGTCTGTTTGTCAAAAAAATGATAGCACTTCTATTTGAAAGGAAGATGCAGAATTGCGGTTCAACCTCAATATTCCGTCTTTCAATATAAGCCTCGGAACTTCCTGGTTTATTTTGTCTTTCGTGCTATAGGAGCACTTAATTTTAAATATAATATATGTATCTTTTCGACCATGTCCTTATCGACAATTAAATCAGATTAAGGCCAACTTTTCTGTCAGCCGACTCCGTAATGGGTCGAGTACGATATGGCAAAATTTCTAATTTGTATGCGCCGAATTTGTAATGGGCCGACTTCGTCGTGGGCCGAAATCTCATGTCACCTAAAGTTAAACTGACAGCTTCCTGTGAGGTATATTCCAGTATAAGTTCGATATTTTATTTTGTCCTTCAAATTTTCAGACACAGATTTAGAAGAAGTTACTCAACACAGTCAAGACTAAACTTTTATGACATACATAAAACTGGATAAGGTTTTTAAGACGCTTGACCATCATCTGACTCCCAGGAAAAAGGCATTGTTAATGTAACGCGTTGGATTTATCAGGAGGGGTACATATGCCATTTTCCCATCAACTTCTGAAAACCTCACAAATTTCATTTCAATAAATTTATTAATTGGAGGTATACTTGGAGATTCTCAAAAGGCAATAGAAAACTAGGAAACATGGATAGGCTATACATGGCGGCCAGTATTAATAGCGGATGGAGACCCCAAGGAAACCGCGGAATGAACCACCGACCCATGAGAAGCTACCGGCAAGCTTTCTCATATACCCACATTGGCCGAATCTGCGACTCGAACCCACGCAGACAGAGGTGAGCGCTTTAGATCACTCGGCCACCCTGGACCAAAGAACTGGTTGTAAAAGTCAACTGTGGTACCCCAACGACCTCTTATGTTAAGGCAGTGCTGTCCAACCTTTTATGACATAATGGGCCACTAAAAACATTTCTTGAAGCCATGAGCCGCAGCATGAAATGAAAGTAGACCATTGACCTTATTTTACATCAATGCACAAAAAAATGCTCAAGCTCTGGCGGGCTTTTTAAAATCAGCACGTGGGTCCACATGTTGGACAGTACTGGGTTAAGGGATTGATGATGATGATGATGATGATGATGATGATGACGAAGACGACGACGATGATACTTGATCCGTCAAATGTCCATAAAGTTGAGCATAAATACTTTGGACTGTCGTTTTCAGAAATGAATAACATCTGCCGCGTGCCAAAAAAAAATGAATGAAATCGGTAGAAGTAGCGAAATAAAAAGTCAAGACATCTAAACCATACATCAGCCTAAATATCAGGATATCTTTCAACATTTTCAAATATCATTTTGAAACAAGCTTTCGAAAGAAATTGTGACTTTTTCAATAAAACTTTTCGTTCAAGTAATGTACGACGCGATGGCTGTGGGATAATCGTCCGCATGTAATTAAAAAATTTCGGGTTCAATAGCTCACTAGACCAGCCCGGGTCGGCAGCAAGCCATTTAATTCCCGTTTGCTAGACTTACTATAGACCATAATATGCTAAAAATGCCGTTGAAAATACCAAACAACAAACCATTGTTCAAGTAAAAAAAAACAAAACATTGAACAACACATGATTAACAATTACTGCAATATCCAAACTTCCTGCATTATTAACCTGAAAGAATATCGTCACTACATAGATGTAGCTAAGACAAAAATATATACAATGAGGAAAGATCTCTCTCTCTCTCTCTCTCTCTCTCTCTCTCTCTCTCTCTCTCTCTCTCTCTCTCTCTCTCTCTATATATATATATATATATATATATATATAGATATATATATATATATATATATATATATATATATATATATTAGAGATAGATAGATAGATAGATAGATAGATAGATAGATAGATAGATATATAGATAGATAGAAGGTTATTTCCTCTTCTTTCTGTGAGAACCAAACTGCCTGTCCTTTCCTGTATAATTGATACTCTCTCTCTCTCTCTCTCTCTCTCTCTCTCTCTCTCTCTCTCACACACACACACACACACACACACACACACACACACACACACACACGCACACACACACACACAAACACACACACACAGCGTTATGGTTGTTATGCACTATCATTAATAAGCTGTTTTTAACATCCAAATGAACAGGTGTATTATTGTTAATAGTCCCGATTGAAGGGAACGAACATGATGAATACTTGAAATAACGCTTACCTTTGGATTTTCTGAGTATCCGAAATATGACCACAAATCCGAAATACTTTTTGACAAGTTACGAATAAATCCATCGAATCCGAACAAACGAGGGCTAAATCCAGCCATGACAACAATTTTCAAATTACGAAGCCTCTACTATAAGCAACTAATTTTTCTATTTTGAAACTTCCTTCGCACTTTGTTGGTGTTTGACATGTGATTTCGAGGTTATCTTTATCATCGCTTGCCTCAGTTTGATTACTCTGATTTCAAACAACATACAAGTTACATCCCAGCACGGAATTGGGTCCATTTATCGCAGTCGAAACACTGATGGGTACAACCCATTAATTTCCACTTTTGCTAAGTATGGTTTATAATTGGTCGCGGTTTTGTACTGGAGACCTCTTCATGGAGTACTGTATATCTACCGTAGGTAAATTCGAGCAGGTAGTAAGGTGCAGCGACACTAGCACTAACGTAACAGGTCTTTCTTAGCCGTCCGGATTGTGGATTAGGCCGTAAGCACCCTCCTGTAAGCCACTGTTGGACATGCCGCTTTAGGGTATACACTGATAATAGAAGTAAGCAAGAGATATCTTTTTCATATGCATGTACATTATTATAATCAAGTGGTAAGTTCCCTATTGTAAAATACCAAATGATTTACTAAGAGTTATTTGTATTTGATATTAATCACGTAAACACGCATATTTCAGCACGGCAAGGTGATTAATTGTAACTTGTTGAAAAGCGCGTTGATATTTTGTATTTTTCTATCTTCTTTTTTATGTCTGTGTCGCTACGACAGATGCGAGAAAAAAAATAATAGATAGAGACACTTTGATACATGAGATAATTTAATGGACACGCAATGATAGAACAATTAAACACATATCGCTGACGGTTACAAACAAGCCATGTTGCAGTAGGCTGTATGCCAGCAGTAAGTAAAAAAAAATCTTTGCGTTTCACAATTGATGAATCAGAGACTTTGATATAGTCTCGTGCGTTCTAGTTTCTAACAGAAGTGTAAATACGAATAAATCTATCGTAATAGTTATCATAGAATATTCATGTCCTATGAAACTTTAGGTACGATGTTGCATCATCAAATCATAATTTCTATGTAATTCCATGTTACATCTTTAGTACATACTCTTATAATCTTACCTGCTTGAGATCTGGCTATCCGACGACTCAGTACAAAACACGTATGCAGTTTTGTTTATATACATTACCTTCATGTATTGTATCTTCTCATGTTTATAAACTTCATGCCCATAACTTTCAAATGCTACAAACTCCATATACTGACATAATTTTACCTTCCACTAAATAACTTACTTCCATACGCATATACTTGTTTAAAGAGTACATACTAAAAGTATTTGCGCGCATGACAGCAGATTTTGTCACATGGATAGCTTGGATTTTCGACTCATTTAATGTGAAAGTTATTTTATCGCATGTTTGTGTTCTGATATTTATCATATGTCAAGGCATAATCATATCACTTTCTGTGAATCTGATTCGTTAAAATAAGCTCATAAAATTCTTGTGCAATATTCTCATTGTTGACTGGTTGCAGGCGTGGGAGCTTTCCTTGCTGCGCCTTACAGAGATTTTGTTTTTACTATTACATTCAACAATATGGCGGCGCTCCTTCTAATCCGTAGGCAAATGGACACTTGGGAAAAAAAAAGAGACTATCAGTAGTTGTTCCATAATTAAAGTAGAATTCTCCGAAACCAAACTAAACTACACCAAGAGTATCGTACTGCTACCACGCGGTATGATCTTGCACTCCAATCCCAATACAAACGTTGTATAAATTTCAATCTATTGGAGTAAATTAACTCATATCTTTTATGAAAACAATGTCAACAAATGCATTCAGTAGTCGTCCCAAAACAGGCCCTACCATAAGACAAGGAAAACCATGCAACTGCCTTGGGCCCCGCTTTTCTCTGCAATGTAATCTTTTTGCTTGGGCTCCGCACATCCTAGGCCCCGCACATCCTATGGCCGGGCCTATCCCAATAAATGTATATCCATCAACTGGAATGCTACTGCTGAATACAACAATGCACCTGTGGTTAGATAGGTTTTAAATAGTCTCATTGAAATGCACGTGTCGTGCGCATCTACTGCACCAGATAACCGGTCTCGAGTTGTTGTTCGTCCGTCTTGCGTCTTGAGTGACTTGCGCGGTGACTTTGTTTTAAGTGAGAATGAGTTGCGCAGTTCGTCGACCTCACTCTCTTGCCCAAAACCATCCGAATCCAGCAGCATGATAAAATCGAGACGGCCGGAGACGGAGTTGAGTGCAGTGGATGACCAGGACGTCCTACGTGTCTCGTCGTGCTCTTAGTGCTCCACGGCGCTTTGCTAGGAATCGTCTTTTCTGCCCGTTGACTAGCTGGTGGTTCCTCCGCGCATGCTCCTGTATCCAGTCTTCACATGCTTTGTAGACAATGCCCAACTCACCGAGTTGAGACCCATCGGTTACCCTCAACCTGGATTAGCCGACCAGGCGAGGCCTTTTTTTCCGGAGTGTGGCCGCTGCGCATGCCACTTCTTCTTGGAGCCACAGGTGAAAGTTGAGTGCCAAGTGGGGACCAAAAGTGTGCGAGCTACCCTCAAAGGAGTACGACTGCCTCTCCCAACCAGTGGTGCTACCCCTCCCTGGACTCCCCATACACCCCATATCTCGAGTAAACTATGTGGCAACATACAGGAATTTTCGTTAGAGATCCAATGTTGAAAAACGAACTTGTTCGTGTCCAAAGTTATATTGATTTATAAGGACAATTATTTGTTTTTTCGAAATATTCTTTGTATAAAAATGTAATTTTTATTGCACATAGTTATTAACTGCGTATTATTGATTCATCTCGCGGTTTTTCTTTTCTAATTCAGTTCGGTTTATAAATGATGTTACTCCGAGATTTCCTTTCCTGTTCCGTCCACGTTCAGATATTTGGACGCAACTGTCCAATTATTTCAAACGGAGAGAAAAATGAGAGGAGACTCTGGCTTGGCATAACTGTCCACATACCGGAAGTGGAATAGGAAAGGCTAGAAGAAACTAGGATTTGACAACCTGTCTAGACACCTGAGGTGGCGCTCTACAGTTTCGTATTTAGCATAGGGTTAGAATTTTAAAGAAAAAGAGTTTCCCCGGGTTTCCTCGCTAGTTATACTGGCTATTTAAAAGAGACTTTGTATATCTTAGGTATCGTTCAAAGAACCTTTAATTCCCTTTATTTTGATGTATGATTGATTGATGTAATATGGGTTATAGAGTATACAGCTTGGCCTTACTCCAGATGTGCACCTTTCAAAAAAGTGCTAGCTCTACTTGCTCATTTTCACTTCTCGAACTTCAGAGGTAAATTGTAAAAAATAGAGCCGATAACTTTTTTTTTACATTTTATATATTTGGTAATTCATTCATTTCACTTTTAGAAGCTGGTATTGTCTAATTTGGCAAAATTCATTTTCCATATTTTAATAGCTGCCAAGAATAGTGTACTTTAGACAAATTCAGGTTGATTTTTGGAGCACAAGGGAGCAGTCATTTTAGTTAGCAGTGTCTTAAGATCATTTAAAAATTCCAAAATATAATATCCAAAGAAATTTCAGCCACATTACATAAAATTAGTATATAGGTATGCCAACATTCTCTCCACTATGCATGTTTAAAATGCAAACAACTTCACCTTACATGCATCACTCTCTCAAAAGTACATAATAACTGGTGAGCGCCACTTGAAGCAAAGAAGGAAAGGTCAGAGAAAACTAAAATTTGGATGAAATGACCACTGAGAAGAAATCAATCACACAAATCAACGTCAGGAGCATGCGGACTTATTCAGCTTTTTTACCAATCAGCTTTATGTTTCCGCATATCGTTAGAAAGATGTCGGAGTGTTTGAAGAAATATCAATTTCGACAATTAAACAACTCGGATAAAATAGCTGTCACTTTAGCGTCTTTGGTGCGATACTTAATTTTCTTGAAACATTGCTAATAATAAAATTGTCTTAAACTTGCATGAAATCGGACACTGCCGTGCTGAAAAACAGACGGTAAACACCCTATGTATACTTCAGACTGCATGCTGCCCTGGTGTGCATCGCACGTGTCATAAGAAGCTACTAATGGAGATAACCTTTTACCAAGGCATGCGTACCGCTATGATAATAAGCTGAAAAAGTTTTGAATTTTTTTTAAAGAGTGCCTTCATATGAATAAACCTATTTTGTGTTTTATGATTTTACCTTTTTGTTTGGTTTGCTTTTTATTATGTTGTTGCAGGTTTGGTTTGCATAACTTAGTTTTGAATTATCAAAACGTACGGTACTATAAAGCCAGGATTGTGTTTACATTCCGTTAAACCCAATACATACATACAATCACGAATACAATATAATGTAGCAGCAATGTCCGCCACTTGTCAGAGCCACTCTGACTTGTTACAAAACACTTTTACTTGGCTGCAATGGAACACTAATGGAGAGGATACTTTATTGTTCCAGATGCCCGCGACATGAAATGGTAAGATTCGTCTAATTTGTCCTCTCATGATACCGTGTGCACTACCACCCATACACCTGTCAGAAATATACAGACGGGTACATATGGTACCTTCGCACTTCCCTTATTGCCCTTTCCTACCTGAGGATAGACGATTTGGCATTAAATACAAGTTACGTAATATCTGCCTAATCTGTTTACGTACTTACCAGTGTTATCGGAGTGATCCAAATATTTATATTAGAAAAAGATAAATATTCTTAAGTAGAACTTAGAACTAACAATGATATAGTCTGGTTCCATCCTTCGTATGCTCCCTGCGCTGCACTCCGTTACGATAATCGACGATTCACTTCACTGGTAATAGATCTATTAAGATCATTATGAAAGTCTAGTTCTTTATGGTCTTTACGGTAGTAATATCCCCTACGCGGACGGACCCATTCAAGAGAGGTGTCTGGATTTACGAAATATCTAATTCTAATAGATTACATGATCTAGTTGAACTAGCAAATTAGGACCATCTGTTAATGACGGTATTTACTGTTGATCAAGCATGCATAACTCTACCCTTCTAAATAAAAGACGGGTCATACTAAAAGGCGTCGCGATTCCCATAATACATCTTGATTTATGTAAAAAGAAATATAAGGCTAGAGATGAAAAACGGTGACAGGTTGAAAATCAAGGTCATCAAAATATAAATCCCAAACTATAAAAACAAAAAGAGCTATAAATTTGAAGAAAAAAAAAAGACGCCAAGGAACAATATTTTTCAGAATTTATGAAAATGTAACTTCCCTGAATTTTTCAAATGTTCAACTTCTTCTCAAATGATGAAGAAGTACCTTTTAAAAAGACATCGCAATAATTACTGTTACACCTCTATGAACTTAAATTATGTGACAGAAAAGAGAGAAAAACCAGCAAGTTATGCGAAATTCAAAACTTGATTTATTTCCTTAGAAAACAAAGTGAAATTTAATGTAACTTAAAGTATTGCAAAATCCCAAATAGGACTAACAGTTTTATCACATATACAAAAAAAATTTCAAACTGAATTAGAGTGGTATTCCAAAAAGGTTCCAATATTGAATGTATTGATGTGCCTGTATTCTCGTACGTAGTAATGTGCCAATGGTCTGGAGTGTAATGATGTACCTACGGTATTATGAAACATCATACTAATATAGTCCAAAAATGTCCCTGTCTGTATTCATTATAATTTCAAATTAATGTTTCTATTCAAGAATACTATTGATGAGCACTTTGTATCTCCAGTGAATAATAATTTCAATAAATAATTTCACCTAAATGAAAATCTAAACACTTCAATAAGACTGGTTCTTCTTCAAGATGATAAGGCGAGAGTGAGTAATTTCTCAATTTAACAACGTTATATAAAAATGTAAGACAGAAAAATAGAACCAGGACGAGGGTCAAAAGTTCATTTTCAGATTGTTCTAAGTTGTCAGCTAGATAAGGTTTATCACTCAAATTACAATAAAATACGACAGGAAACATCAAGTACACCGAGTCTTATCATAGTGGAATACCATACAATAAAGGACGACAGGAAACATCAAATACACCATGTCTTTTCTTAGTGGAATACCATACAATAAAGGACGAGAGGAAACATCAAGTACACCATGTCTTTTCATAGTGGAATACCATACAATAAATGACGACAGGAAACATCAAGTACACCATGTCTTTTCATAGTGAAATACCATACAATAAATGACGACAGGAAACATCAAGTACACCATGTCTTTTCATAGTGGAATACCATACAATAAAGGATGACAGGAAACATCAAGTACACCATGTCTTTTCATAGGGGAATACCATACAATAAAGGACGACAGGAAACATCAAGTACACCACATCTTTTCATAGTGGAATACCATACAATAAAGGACGACAGGAAACATCAAGTACACCATGTCTTTTCATAGTGGAATATCATACAATAAAGGACGACAGGAAACATCAAGTACACAATGTCTTTTCATAGGGGAATACCATACAATAAAGGACGACAGGAAACATCAAGTACACCATGTCTTTTCATAGGGGAATACCATACAATAAAGAACGACAGGAAACATCAAGTACACCATGTCTTTTCATAGTGGAATACCATACAATAAAGGACGAGAGGAAACATCAAGTACACCATGTCTTTTCATAGTGGAATACCATACAATAAATGACGACAGGAAACATCAAGTACACCATGTCTTTTCATAGTGGAATACCATACAATAAATGACGACAGGAAACATCAAGTACACCATGTCTTTTCATAGTGGAATACCATACAATAAAGGATGACAGGAAACATTAAGTACACCATGTCTTTTCATAGGGGAATACCATACAATAAAGGACGACAGGAAACATCAAGTACACCACATCTTTTCATAGTGGAATACCATACAATAAAGGACGACAGGAAACATCAAGTACACCATGTCTTTTCATAGTGGAATATCATACAATAAAGGACGACAGGAAACATCAAGTACACCAAGTCTTTTCATAGTGGAATACCATACAATAAAGGACGACAGGAAACATCAAGTACACCATGTCTTTTCATAGTGGAATACCATACAATAAAGGACGACAGGAAACATCAAGTACACAATGTCTTTTCATAGGGGAATACCTTACAATAAAGGACGACAGGAAACATCAAGTACACCATGTCTTTTCATAGGGGAATACCATACAATAAAGAACGACAGGAAACATCAAGTACACCATGTCTTTTCATAGGGGAATACCATACAATAAAGGACGACAGGAAACATCAAGTACGCCATGTCTTTTCATAGGGGAATACCATACAATAAAGGACGACAGGAAACATCAAGTACACCAAGTCTTTTCATAGTGGAATACCATACAATAAAGGACGACAGGAAACATCAAGTACACCAAGTCTTTTCATAGTGGAATACCAGCAGCAGGGGGGGGGTGAACCCTACAAATTTTTGCGACAAAATCGATTAAAGCCTCAGAATGCCAAATGGAGCCTTCCTACGAAATCTCATATTTTAACAAAAAAAAAAATAAAGACCCCATTTTACAAATGGAGCCTTAGCGATTTTGTCGCAAATACATTGTCATAACCACCCTCAAAATTGCTGCCATCTACGTCGCAAATATGTTGTCATCTCACCCTTCCCCCTGCTGCTGATTAATACAAATTATTTAACCAAATATTTGATCAAGTCCAATACGATATCGTGATCGAGGATCGTGTAAATTTATTGTTATAAATCCATATGGGACAGACTGAGCATGACTAAAGGAATTTTTAAATCCATTGAAGTCCATATCGGAACACCATGTTTGCCAAATATTTCGTAGCGTATGTGTATCAACGCCATTGAATACAGCAAGAATATTGTAGTTATCGCGAATCACTTTTGGAATTTGAGTATATCGTTGAGTGACATATATCACGTCAGTGTTTTTATGCCTACCTCGGGAAAATATTCTAGCAGGGTTCTTTTGATTATCTAACATTACATCATCATACACTACAAGATTGTTTATGTCTCCATCGAGATCTTCTACTGATGGTGCATCATTAATATCAGTAATAAAGTCAATTACACTTTCGCCTTTAATTTCTGATGCATTTTCATTATAATCTTTTAGTACTTCATAGCACCGTTGATCATCTACAGATGGGGCAACTAAATATAATTTATCCCACTTCATAAATCGTATTATCAAATTAAGCAGCAATTGTGTTTTACCCGATCGAGATGGTCCAATTATAATGGCACGGACAGAATTCGGAAGCGCTGCGTGGTGTTTTACCGGTTCTCTTCTTTTAGACGCTGAAAAGTCAATTATATTCATAACTCTATATATAAATTATGGATCTATATTGTGTTAAATGTAAACAGCGTACTGATACAACCGATCAGACAACCATTACAACTAAAAACAATAGACTAGCGCTTACTGGTAAGTGTGTAACATGTACAAAAAAATTTAGATTTTTAAAAAAAAGCAACTCGGTGGTGATATTGCCGCAAAACTTGGAAAACTCCCCGGAACCCCATGGGCAAAATGCCCCGGAGAAAAACACCTTCCAGGTTATAGCTACTGTGGTCCCGGAACGAGATTAGATATCAGACTTGATGATCAAAATCAACCCCGGCCTGGTGAGTATCCAATAAATGCTATTGATAAGGCATGTCATGCTCATGATGTTGCATATAAAAGCAATAATTTGCAACAAAGACATCTCGCGGATGTAAAATTAATTCATGCGTTAAATGCTATTCCCGATAAATCCTTCAAAGAAAAATTGGCTTCATGGTTGGTCAAATCAGCTATGAAAGGCAAATTGGTGTTAGGTGCTGGTAATTAAAAACACCAGTGTTTTTATAGTATGGAATCTATTTATTATTCTCCAAAAGGATACTGGAAGGGTAAAGCAGCAATTAGTAAACTCGCTAACGCTGCAAAAGTGAAAAAATCCACTGCAAAAGATTGGTTATCCAAACAAGCTATATGGCAAATTTATCTACCACCGCCTAAACAAATTAATTATTCTCATTTTGATGTTACCGTACCCAATGAAGTTCATCAGGCTGATTTATTGTTTTTACCACATGACCATGGTTACAAATACGCGCTAACTGTAGTTGATATTGCGAGTCGATTTAAACAAGCAGAACCATTGAAAACAAAGTCAGCTTCTGAAGTTGTTTCTGCATTTGAAAGGATTTATAGACGAGGTCCTCTAAAATGGCCAAATCTATTACAAGTTGATCCTGGCAAAGAGTTTCAAGGTGCTGTTCTATCAACAATGAAAACTCATAATGTTACAATACGACGGGGACATACTGCGTTACATCGTGATCAGGCAATTGTAGAACGATTTAATCGAACTCTTGCAGAACGGTTATTTGGATATCAATATGCAAAAGAATTCATCCAAGAAAAACGATCTCGTGAATGGGTCCAAAGGTTACCGAGTGTAGTTGCAGCGTTAAATAACGAGATTACTCGAACTATTAATATGAAACCAAATATTGCAATAAAAAAATATATTCCCGAACAACCACAGCGGGTTAGCACTCAGCCACTTCTCGGTGATGTTACTGTGAGATATTTATACGAACCAGGAGAGCTTGAAGGTGGTAAAAGAAGAGCTACTGATCCTATATGGAGTGTTACTACGCATAAAATTTCAACCATAACGCGATCAACTGGTAGACCTCCAATCTACAGATTGGATTCAACTGCACCTCAGCGTGGTTTTACACGCGAACAACTACAAGTCATTCCGGACGATACTCATTTACCGCCACATGGTCTTAACTAGCTCCGTTACGTCTATTACACTCAAGACAGGTCAACATCACATTGTTTCTGACATGACCAAGATTGTTATTTTTTCTGTCTACGGTGAATTGTCGAGGGTCTTTATCCGAATACTGCCAGTGCATTATACAATTGCAACTGGCGCAGTGATTATTCTGTTGTTCTTTTAATGCGATTATTACTTCAGCATCAATATCAAATTCTCGTTGTTTTTTTTTTGTCCTGCTGTTTGTAACCAGAGAGTTTTTTATTAATGATGCTAATATCAGTGTTATCATCGTTTGTATTAAAATCATCATCGAAAACAATCCTTCGTAGTTGATTTATTCGTCGTACTCTGGACACTGCGAGATAGACTAAATTTGACCATTCAATGCGATTATCAACTATCCAAACAATTGTATCCGTGATGGTCAATCCTTGTGACGAGTGTATTGTTGTTACATAACCAAGCGTCCATGGTGATTTATCAGCGCATAATGCATCTTCTACAGTATTGATATCAACTAACACAATATCATTTAACACTAGAATCTGTTTCTCCGTCTGGCCTGGAATTTCAACTTCAATATTCTGCTTTCGTGTATCCAATGGTCTATAACACAACGGTACTGGAAACGTTGGGAATTTTTTCTTGTGTAGCTCAAACAACTTTTTCTGAAGTGCGTCTCTGACTATCTTTCTACTTGCTACTACAAAATCATTTGGTCTCCATGTTTCCCAAAAATCATTCATAGGCGTTTCAGAAATTATTTCACGCGCTACTTCACATTGAATTCTATCGTGTTGTAATCTAATTAGTTTTTTAAACTCACGTAACTGCTCATCGAGTGCTCTATAGTCAGTATCAATTTCTTCGTAATAATCAACAAATTCTTTTAACCAATTATGTGGACTTCTACCAACAAATGGTGGTGGTTGACCATGATCGCCGCACAATATAACTTTTGTATTATTTTGCAATAACCAATCAAGAAACATTTTTAATACATCTTCCGAAACAGTACATGCTTCATCCCAAATAATAACCGCTGAAATAAATTTCTCACCCATTCGCTCAGGAGTCCAAGCATCACCCTTGTATCGAAAAAAACTATGATACGTGCAAGCTTCAACATTTCGTTGTTTGATCTCTCTCGCTAGTCTATGAGTTGGTGTGAGTACAATCATGGACGTTCTCTCTCGATATAATTCTATCGCACGTGTTGTCTTTCCAGATCCACCACAACCGTTTAAATAAACTGTTTTATACCTACAAATTGGATCTGATATCGGTGGTGCTTTAGACATAGAAAATCCTTCGGATTTTTCACTGATAGAATTATCGTTCTTCAGGTAACTGCTTTTAATCTCAAGGTCTGCTGATTCAGAATAATTGCATTGTATTTCATGTTTAATTCGCCATGTTCCCCAAGTCTCTTCGCTATTAGTAAATTTAGTTACCTCTTTGATATATTTTTTTTTCGACATACATTGAATCAATTGCAACTCTAACTGCTATACTAGGAAATCTATTTATCATTGCAAATAAATTGATAGATGCATAACCCAGCAGAGAAGCTCTCAAATGTAGATATGCAGAGCTTTCTCCATCACTGTAAGTAACAATTCTACCTAACTTTGTTTTATTGGACAAAAATGCTGTTTTACAATTTGCGTATCTATTTTTCTCTACTGCATCTTTAATAACGAAGTCGTATTCGGCATCATCTATAATCAATCGTGAGGATTGTCTTTTAAAGTTGAATTTTTTTCCACCTTGTGTAAATTTACCGATTATTCTTCGGCCGAGATCCTTTGCTTCATTATTTCGTTGATTAAATATCTTTTTTGACCATTCAATGATGTACTCCTCGTCAGCATCAATATGTTTTCTAGACTTATCGATTATACTATCAAGACATTCTGGTTCTGGTAACCAGACATTGGTTTGTTTTTGATATGAGATAATCGCTTCGCTGACAATCAACGAAACTAACATTTTACAATCAATCATATATCGCAATAACACTATTGGTAACCACATCCTTTCAGCCATGTGTCTTCCAATCCAAACATAACAACACGGATGAAGTCCTTCAGCGAATTCAAATGATACTACGCAAGCAAAACCGGTCAAATCAAAATCAGGCAGTGGTCCATTAATAGCAACGCGAGTCGTTTCATGTGTGGGATGTCCAAACCGTTTAAAATACTCACCAGCGAATCCATATCCTAGAAAACTTCCTGGATAACAAGCAACGATATCAACTGATATCATACTTTCACGATTGTACTTAACGTTCCATAGACCGCCATGATAATATTCCAGACAGCTGGATTGAACATCCTGTAAAAACTCTTTTCGTGTTGGTTTTCAATTATTTTTCTTTCTTGCAAAATGAGCTGCAACTGATGGAATTGTAAAACAATTTGTAAGTAACTGTTCGTAATCGTCGAATTTTCCATTAAAAACGCTAGCGTTTTCACTGAGACTTATTGCTAGATTTTTCATCCTATTATGTAGACTTTCAGTACGATATAATTCACCGTTAGGTTTCACAAATTGATTGAATTGACATTCTTCATCTTCAAAACTATGAAGTAGCCATACTGATACAGGGTCGTTTTTACACAAACTAGCAATAGCATCGAATAATCTTTCTTCAGTGAGAATGCCATTCTTGGTGAATTCTTCTGGGATATACTTCACTGTTCTGTCTCGCGGGAATATTGTAACCGCGGATGTCCATGCGTGCTTGTTATGATCAATAATTTTGATTGGAGCTCCGTTTTTATTGTATTTCGATTCGTATAATACTTCGCCAGTTATCGTTGAAACGGTTATCGGAAATCTCAACGACTTTTCCAATCTAGCTATATCGGAAATAGTTGCTCCGTTCTCTTTCACTGTTAGCTCCCATTGATCTATTTTTTTACGTCTTAGATCGGTTAATTTATTCCCACCAAGTGTATTTGTAAAGTGTTCTATGATACGTTGTGCCACACAATTGAGTGGTTTTTCCACTGACGTTGACTGTTTCATTGGTGCTAGTTTTCCAATGTCAGGTTTCTTATTTAACGGATACATCCCATAAACGATTGCTGTTTCTGGATACGCTTTTTCATAGTATGGTTTATCAATTCCAGTTAACAGCCCTGGTCTGGAATCACGGCTAACAATGACTGTTGTCCTATCTTTGAGAATTGGAACAAATTTGTCTCTTATAACCCATTCGCCCGATTCTAAATTGATAATGAATTTCACTCTGAGAAAATACCGTTTATTGTCAAGTTGTGATAGTATCATAGCTGCTGTTTCATCATTCATTCTAGCATCAACAACACCATCGATTTTAAATGTTGACCAGGTGTGTGATGCACCGTCCTGTTTAAACTCATTAACACAATCTCGTATTTTTCTAATCAGACTTCTATTATTTATTCTCTCTTTTGGTACATCTTCGAGAGTTCTATCAAGATTGAATTTAATATTTTTCCAAGGCTTGATTGTCGATAATCTCTTGAATTCTTCATTCATATAAATAAGACAAGTATTTAAATAGAAAATTTTGTTTATATATAATGAATCACTGCAAATGGCTTATGATTGGATCAGTAACCCCATGCAATAAATCGTGTAGAGATGAATTCACTTACAGAGTGTCAGAAATAATTCGACAGGCCCGGCACCATGCATAAATTGTGGGGTGGGTGTGAGAGGAAAATCACAATTATGTATCAATTGTGGGGGTAAGCGGTTTAGAGAATTGAAACGTTATTATGATAAACGAATAAAAAACGCTATCATTGACCCTAACCATGACTCTGTCAAAGACAAAATCATAAAAACCCCTCAAGACTACATTAATAGATTTATAATTAAAGCAAATGATGAATTAGACAAATAGTATTATTATATATAAATGGAGCAAGAATTCAGACCACATCCAATACTCGTTAATTATGAAATATCTGCTGATGGTGATGTTAGACACTGTAGACTGAAAAAGCCAATTGGTTTTGATAATAATCAAGGATATTTGTGTTTTACTGCTGGAAGAAAGAACTATTACGTTCACAGAATTGTCTATGAAGCATTTTATGGATTGATTAAAGATGGTAATGTTATTGATCATATTGACTCCAATCCCTTAAATAACGCGATTTCCAATTTACAATGCATTTCTCAAAGAGAGAATATAAGAAAAGGAAAGACAGGGACTTGTAAGTCAGTTGGAAAGAGACCAGTACAGTCATTTGATACAGCGACGAATGAAAAAAGAATTTTTCAATCAATGAATGCTGCAGGGAAATATTTTGGAATATGTATGCCTTCAGTACAAAGAGTTGCTAAAGGGATTTATCAAACAGATATCTCAAAGAAAAATGGACATAGAATAAAGTTTTCCTATTTACAAGATAACTCTCAATAGTGTGTTATGCTTTTTTAGTCATTTTTGCATGATTTTACAATTCAGATCAATTACCATAGGGCAAAGTAGTCGATTTTCCATAGGGCAAAACACTAAAAACGTTTCGCGCGTTAATATCATTGTGTACATATTTTTTTTTCAATATTTATTCGCAATATCCACGTATATATGCATTAAAAAAGTAAATGACAATAACTGGAACAGCCGGAACAGCCACATAGTAAATATGGTTATTGTACCGAAACGCGCACGTGTAACACAAGACACTGGGTCAAGGTTCTATTAATAGATTTTTTAAAAATCCCAATTACAAAGACAGCGTTAACAGCGCTGTTTAGATTTTGTATGAAAATGAAATTACTTTGTAATTATAAATAAAATAGATTGTATGTGAAGTCAAAATAGTAAAGCGCATTACATGTAATTTAGTTTTTTAGTGTAGTAGCGCTACATGTAATAAAATTATCCAATGACACAGAAAAATATCATTCTCGAACCATTCAAGAAATAGCAGGTCCTGAATTGACAGGGATCCCCCATGACAGAGTTATCTCGTCATGTAAATCCATTATTATTACGATTATTTAATCGTAATATTATAGAAATTAATAAAAAAAAATTGCTATTATTTAACAGTTGTATTTCTTGTTTTAATGTTTTATTTAAATATTTAGCTTCCATTGAAATTACTACACAATTTTCACTATGAAATGCTAGGGAAATAAATACGCACTCGCTTATCGATATCGGTCTTTTTATCACCTTATATTTAATAAGAGCCGTAATAAGTTTGGGGCTTTAAACGAAGCCCAATTTGCCAATTAAAACTCCCACGCCATTGACATGGTGTGGTTGAATTTTTTCAACTGCAACCATGGTTAATTTCTTGGGTTGCTTTTGATTGGTAGATTGGGTATAGGTCCACCCCGTCGTTTCATGTTTGTATCGTCTGTACTGTCCCTATCATCTCATGTATATATAACCATCCTATATAATCGCATTGTATATATATATATATATATATATATATATATATATATATATATATATATATATATATATATATATATATATATATATATATATATATATATATATATCATCCTATATGTAATGTACTGTCCCTAGTATATATAATATCATCCTATATAATCGCATTGTATATATACCATCCTATCATCTCATTGTATATATATATATATACCATCCTATCATCTCATTGTATATATATATATATATATATATATATATATATATATATATATATATATATATATATATATATATATATATATATATATATATCATCCTATATAATCGCATTGTATATATAATCATCCTATATGTAATGTACTGTCCCCCCCACAACATATCTTCCGGAAGACCTAATATAGCATTTGTTACGTTAGAGCTTCCAATTGGGAGATCTATGTTTGTGGCCCTTGGGCTTATATAATGCGAAGGCACTAAATGAGTTCCAAGAATGTGCTGTCCCCCCTCTGGGCCTCTTTGACGTCGTTTGGCGCGAAAGAGGTTTCCAAATGAGGCTTCATGTTATATGTTCAATGTTTGTAAAAGAAATCACTTGGATTTCACGTCTAATACCCATATAACCCGCCCTTGAACTCGATTGGGGAGTTAGGGTATTGTATAAGTCTTTAATGTATGCCTTTCTTGCCTCGGAACTCGAATGAGGAAGAGACAGGCATTGTATATGTTTTTGTTTTTGTTTTATATATAAAAATATTTTAAAGATAAGAAAATACATTAGTAATAATATTCAATAAATGGAATTTCAAGATATTACATCTATCATCACAGAAATATCAAATTTAAGAAATCAAGGAATCGTACTTTCTGAATTTTTGAATGAAGACAGACTTTTGAATGAATTTGAACAAATTGATATACAATTGAAACATGGAAGATATGTTCTACCTAAAATGTATTCACTGATAAAAAGAATCCAAAAAGCGGTTAATGCTTCTTTGTATAACAATGATATTAATTTATTCATTCGGCTATTTAGTATAGTTGAAAGCAATTAGAAAGAAACTCGGGGAACAGTACCAAGTTCGGTCAGAGATTGCTTTGAAAGTGAAATCTATAAGACGTTTGATTGATGCAAGCATTGAAACCCACAATTGAAAAAACGTTAGCATTTCCAATAATGACATCAGAAGCATTAACTACCAGACTAGCCCGCGAGAGGTTAGCATTACTGAAAAAGTTTATACCAATTCGAGATAACGTGCGAGATAAACTACAACTTAGACAGCAAGCGCAGACTGACTTTTCTATTGGGAGTGAACAACTTTTTGCCCCTGTAACTGAAGCCACTAAAGATATGAAACTTGCAACAGAACGTGCTATATACGGCGACATCCCTAAAGAGAGAGCAGTACCTATTATTGATGTATTAGGAAAGATTGCTACAGAAACTAAAAAAAAACTCAGGAGGAGATAAAACAGCTTTCAGGTGAGTTACAAACTCAGCGAGAAATACAACAAATGGGTAATATTGATACTGATGATAACCCCGTTGAAGATGCTAGTGATTCTATTGAAAAAGGTTCCACTAAAAAAAGTGTTCCTTTTAACGAGATATTCACTGATGAAGCTATAGAAGAAATCAGACGAATTCAATTGCTGAAACCTAAAGACTATGCGTCATTTGGTGACATCGCTGTAAAAAGTTATTATAACAGGGAGAAATTTTTAAAAGACGAGTATAAAAAAAAAACAAAATAAAACGAGATCAATGGGTGGATTGGATATATAAAATTAATAAAAATGAACCCGGCAATTTAAATAAGGATACATTGGATTACAGAGCTTTTAAAATGGGAGTTGATGCGTATGGTATACAACAACAAGAACTAAAAGAACAACTAAAAGAACAACGAAAAGAACAACAAGGTCGAGTTCGAGGTCGAGGTCGAGGTCAAGGTCGACAATCTCCAGAAATTCAAAACGTTTCCGAATCAGCTCCAGAAATTCAAAACGTTTCCGAATCAGCTCCAGAAATTCAAAACGTTTCCGAACCAGAAAGTACTTCAGGAAAGGGTTATGGAAGTTCTCATCATGATTCTCATATGTGTCCTAGTAATATCATTAATGATATATCACGACTTGATGTTCTTATGGGAGGTAAGCGAGCTGAGAATAACTCAGTCGAAATAACTAATGAAGCATTTGATATTTGCAGACGATTATTCCAAGGTGGGATAATTGATATTCATACGTATCGAGAACTCTTGGATGAGTTAATGGACGGAATTCCAGGGGAATTTAATGGTTATTATAGCGATTGAAATTTCTAAATGCTTGCATTTAGAAATTACAAAGTCATTTCAAATAAAATGATAGTACACTATAATCACAATAAACCAACAAACGTGTATGTGGTAAACTCAAGATTGCCCGTTTATAAGGCATACTATGGAGACGGCCTTGGAAATACCATAGCGGGTTTATTCACAAGAATAGCCCCAAAAGTAGCACCAATTGCTAAACAATTAGCGATGAAAGCCATTGATGTTATTCGTAATAAGGGAATTAACGCTGTTGGAGATCTTGCAGGAACGGCCTTTTCTACCGCAAAGAATAGAATAACGTCATTGGTGAAATCTAGATTCGGACGAAAACCACCACAAATAGTTTCAACACCGCTACCTTCAACAACAATGATGCCTGCAAATGTCAGTAAAGTGATAAATAACGCAGTGGAACAAAAACTAGCATCATTAGCAATGACTTCACCAGATAGTAGTAATATTGCAAGTATGATAGCGGGAAGCGGTCTTGGAGAAAATCGTAAAAATGTCAGACGAAAAAGAAAATGATAGTATTACTACATTTAGAAAAACGATAACGTTTTAGTATAAATGGCATTTAAAAAAATTGCTGATCCAGCGTTTGATATTTCAGCACCGGTGAATAAAGATGATTCTAAAATTAACTATCAGTATTATGCCTATTCTGCAAGAGAGCCTAATCAACGGGGGAGAGTTGAACTTCAAGTTCAAGATACAAGTAGATACTTTTTGCCGTGTGAGGCGTTTATTGAAGTAGAAGGAGAGCTTGTAACAGATGTTGCAGCTGATACGCCATATGAGGATGACCCAAATATCCGAATTGGTTTTGTAAATAATGGCATTATGGCGCTATTTAACAGTGCAAGATATATCATTGATGGAAAAGAAATTGAATCAATAGAACAAGATGTTGATATTGCAACAACAATAATCGGACTTGCGAGATATTCTGATGATTATACAAGGTCGGCTGGTCCGTCTATGATGTTTGCTAAGGATACTTCTGATCATGCTGACCATATTCAGTTTATTAAAGTACGAACTGCGCAAGCTACTGCAGTAGCTGATCAACAACTCGCAGCTAATCTAGACCGTGAAGATAGACCAGGCGCTGAATTCGACATTTTAAAAAGGGTCAATGGTAATTTCAATCTAGGATTTGCAACACGAAATGGAGCATTGAAAGGACAGCATCGACGGTTTTCATGTGCAATTCCGTTACATCACATATTCGGATTTTGTAGAAATGTCAGAAAAGTCATCTATGGAGCAAAGCATACAGTCGTGTTATCGCGAAAGGATAATGGAAATGATGCAATCTGGCGTGCTAATGGTGTTGATGATGGTAAAGTCATTTTAAATAAATTGGTTCTATGGATGTCCGTCTTGACTCCAGCAGTCACAATAGAGCAACAATTACTATCGTTTATGGACACAGGTGAAAAATCATTGGTAAGTTGGCTAACAACAACGACTGATACGAAGCAGGATAATGTAAATGGCACATTTACATGGCACTTAGCATCAAAACAAGGTGTTTCAGCTCCACGTCATATCTTTATAGCGTTACAGGATGCAAATCGAGTGGGTCGTCAATTATCTAGTCATATGATATTTGATAAATTAGGGGTAAGTGAAGTTTCGTTGAGAATAAACGGACAACAAGAGCCAGCAGAGATTGTACAGCTTAATTATGAAAACAACGACGTAGCACGTGTATATCATAGAATATTGTCGTATATGGGTCGTGATCAAAATGTTGATACTGGTTTGCAAATATCGCAAATTGATTTTGAAAAACACTATCCGATTTATTACTTTTCATTGGAACATCTTGACATGATGAGACAATCTGTTGTTAATATATACTTCCAAGCTCGGGTACAACGCCCTGCTGGTATAGTTGATTATAGAGCAGTTGCTGTCATTCTCAGTGATAAATCAATGTTGTTAGAAGGAATTGGCGGACGAATGAGACTTATTGATGCACCAGTGGAAAACATGTAGCTAGGATTTTCACAATAAGATCAATTGAAAGTGTAAATTACATTTTAGAATAGAATGACATATAGTATTGTTAATGTCCAGTTGACTGATGGTCAGGTCAAGAAATTGAAATCAAAGTCGGCTAAAGAATGTGGAACCACAATAACGTTGAAACCCACTCAAATGTCCGGTGGTGCACATAAATTATCATTGACAGATCGTCAAATAAAACATTTCAATGATGCGCTAAAGAACAAACGAGGAGTTCAAATTGATTTTTCGAAAGCAGCAATCGCCAGTATGATAAAATCGGGTGGTATATTCCCGCTGTTAGCTGCTATTCCAGCATTGATTGCAGCGGCTTCCCCAGCGGTTGCGAAGGCGGCAGCGTTAGGAGCCGTTGGTACTACTGCAGAAATGGCCCTGAAAAAAGCTACTGGGAATGGCTATAAAAAAAGGAAAGGGTCTAAGACTACCAGGAACTCCACACAATTGGTACAAGGGCACGGGCCTAAGAATACCAGGAACGGTTTATTAGTGGAAAAATCCCTAGGATTTTCACCAATGTCCAATTTTGATTTAATTGATGCTGTAAAATCATTATCAATAAAAAAACTTTAGAGGAGTTTTTATGAGAGATCAATTACCGTCAAAACCAATGAAAAATGAAACGGGTATTATCAATCTTGATAACAGCAGCGGAAAAGGAACTCATTGGGTCGCATATGCAATTGATCCACGTGGAATTGTATATTTTGATTCATATGGTTTAGCTCCACCAAAAGAATTCATGCGATATGTATCCACAATAACAAAGTCATCTCCAATTTTTTATTCCACGCTACCAACACAACATTTAAATGATCCACCGATATGCGGTCGTGAAGTATTAAACGTCCTTGCAGAGATATCTAGATTTCCAAGGAAACCACTACAAGTTGTTGTTAATGAATATACTAGCAGGCAATGGCAAAAACGATAGCGTTATGATTTAGAAAAACGTAGCGTTTTCGTATAATGATTGATATTTGGGGACGACCTTTATCAGAATAAAAAAAACAGAAACCGATAGTAAATTAGCTGTCGAAAATGTAAAACAAATAATCGAAGATGAAATCGCCGAGACATTAAATTTGTCAAGTGTAGATCCTGGGGAAATAGTTGTATTTCAAGATCGCCAGGGCAAATTGAAATCTAGTAATGTTTCATTGGATGATGTCTTAATACGAAGACGTGACGTCGTTGAAGATACAATAGTGTTATATTCAAATGATGGAAAACTCAAACCAGGTGTATTTGTTTCTACAATCACAGATGCATTAAAAAATTTAAATGAAGAACTTGAAAAACATATAACAACGTATACTTCCCTTCGTAGAAATATTATCAATAAATTTTTTGGAACACCAGCGGTAACCTCTCCATCTCTCGCTGAAATTAAATCCAATTTTGATAAAATTAAATCCAATATTAAAAATATTAATGATGCTGGATTTAATATTATTAGAGATAACATTAGTAATATTAAAAAATCTATCGAGGATATTACAAATTTTAAAACAGGCAATCTTCCGCTACTTGAAAAAATAAAGATTCCTCATGAGAGGAATATCATAAATATGGTATACACAGTTTTCTCTGGATCATTAGATTGGGAACCTAAAAAGAATACAATAACTCTCACTGTGTCTAAGCCGGGTATTTATCGATTAACAATAGTGTCACTGAATCAGTTTAATATATCATCATCGACTTCATATGGATACAACAAGGTGATTTCAACGACTATTGACGTGGATGAATACAAACGGTT
Organism: Potamilus streckersoni; assembly: GCA_016746295.1. Classification (NCBI taxonomy): domain Eukaryota; kingdom Metazoa; phylum Mollusca; class Bivalvia; order Unionida; family Unionidae; genus Potamilus; species Potamilus streckersoni. Next base: position 29,682 of record JAEAOA010001761.1, read on the forward strand.
TACAATAACAAGCACTGATCCTAATTTAAATAAGACATCATTTGTATGGTACATGGAGTTTGTAGCTGATCTAAATTAGAATTTTTAACAATTAGAAACCACTTGAGGTTTTAAAATAATATGATTCCGTCATCGCAATATCGCTATGATACCGTCAAAGAGTTCTTAACAAAACTCAAAACACTCATTGATGAGTATGAAATAAAAAGTAAAAAGTATCGCAGGAGAATTACCGCAATTGATGTTACAGTATACTCGGTATCTGGTATAATGGCCGGAGCTGGTATTATACTATCTTCAGTAACAATGGTAGCTCCGATTGCTGTCCCAATTGCTATTTCCGCGGTGACAACATTTGCTAGAATTGCAAATGCTATTACTAAAAAAATATCATCCTGTTCTCAAGAAAAACTTAACGACTATATAGTAAAACATCAAGCAGTATCTAACGGTTATTCACAATTATCCTCGTTGATGTCATCATCGATTGATGATACGATAATTACCGAAGACGAATTCTCCGCGATGATACGTATTTATGATACTACGATTAAAAACGCTAGCGTTTTTTCATCTATTGCAAAATTAGACATTGTAAATAATAATAATAATGTCGCAAGAGATTCAACTACTTCAGCGGATAGCAGAAAATACCACTCCGCGGAAAACAAGCATGATATCAATATCGTCAACAAACCCTAAATTCAGTGTGAATTTTCCTTCACCTGTTTCAGTAAAGGAAATCGCGTTGGCAAAATTACGAGTGTATCATAGTTGGCCTAATATTAGATCGGTTCCATTTGGTGGTCAGAGACCTAATAATTCTCTGGTATTTGCATATAGAAATAAAAAAGATGACACTCCAGATTGGAACGTTGTTTCAATACCAACTGGATCCTATCAAATTGAGCAAATTAATAATGAATTACAACGTAGAATAAAATCCATTACTAGAAAAGAATCAAAAATTGCGATAACAGTTCATGAACCAACACTATCATCTACAATTGAAATAGGCTCTCCTGGGTATGTTGTAGATATTTATAACAGTTCAATAAGAACAGTATTAGGATGGTCCGAAGATCCACCTAGAAATGCTGGTAATTCCACGCCCGAGCCTGTAAAATCTGATTACGTCACTGATGAAATAGGACCTGAAAATCCATCAAAAACTTATAAAAAAATTCGAGGATATAAACTTCACAAAAAGATATCGATATAAGAATCAATATGGCGAAGATGCATGGATAATTCCACTTTTTAATGATTATATTATACGAGAGGATGAAATTTTGGAAATGCATGATACAAGTCCAACATTTGTAGATATTAAAGAACAAATCCTTGATAGAATGAATAATGATTTTTTTGTTGTTATTACCCTCGTTAAGATCTGGCTTTCTTACACAAGCTGAGTTTACTAGTGTAGTCGCTGCGGGTAATAAAATCATCGATGATATGGAAATATTTAATTCGAGGATTACTAATCTCTTCACTGATGAAAATAACCCGATTTCAAAAACTAGCTCAGCCCAAGATTATAAAAAAATATAAATGAAAATCCAAATTATAAATTACCAGGATATAACGTTCCCGAGTTAAAGAAAAAACTCAGAACTGCCATCGACGAAGGATTTAATAAAATTCATCAATCATGGAAAGATAGCCAGCCAAGTCCTACTATCCTCGCTCATAATAATTCTCCCGACGGCGACGGTAGACATATCGCACCGAACAATGTGGATATTTCATCGGTGATCGCACTTAATTTAACGTGTGATGTAATCGAAGGAAGTTATCAAATTAATATGGAACAATCAAATCAAGCCCGACAAGGTTACATTCTTTATTCATTTGCACCAACAGCCCCCCCCCCCGGATTTTTAATTGTTGAGAATCCGACTAATCCAGTCTATATGCAATGTCAAAATGATTCACTCACTAGAATTATTTTTACACTCACCGATCAGTCAAATAATTTGATTGATCTACGTGGTGAAGTATTATCGATTAGTCTGTTTGTGAAAAGCTAACAAATAATTTGTATTAATCAGCAGCAGGGGGGTGAGATGACAACATATTTGCGACGTAGATGGCAGCAATTTTGAGGGTGGTTATGACAATGTATTTGCGACAAAATCGCTAAGGCTCCATTTGTAAAATGGGGTCTTTATTTTTTTTTTTGGTTAAAATATGAGATTTAGTAGGAAGGCTCCATTTGGCATTCTGAGGCTTTAATCGATTTTGTCGCAAAAATTTGTAGGGTTCACCCCCCCCCCTGCTGCTATACCATACAATAAAGGACAACAGGAAACATCAAGTACACCATGTCTTTTCATAATGGAATACCATACAATAAAGGACGACAGGAAACATCAAGTACACCATGTCTTTTCATAGGGGAATACCATACAATAAAGGACGACAGGAAACATATAGTACACCATGTCTTTTCATAGGAGAATGCCATACAAAAAAGTACAATAGGAAATATCATGTACACCACGTCTTTCCATAGTGGAATACTGGAGTCCTAAAATCAAATTAAGATAAATATATTTAGTATAACTGGTGGAGGAAGAAGCCGGGAAAGCCAATAAAAAACACAGACCCAAGAGAATATACAGGCAAACTTTCTCACATACGCAAATTGGTAAGCCCGAGACTCTAACGCACACATACCCAATTCTCTCAGGCTAACGCGAGGTAGATAGTACAGGGTCACATCGGTGTTCCTGAAGAAAAAAAGACAGAAGATAATCAACACAAAATAACAATAGTTTTTAAGGAAACAGACATACGACACTAACAAATGCGATGACACCTAGGCAAAGACACACAACAGGTAGACATACAACATAATTTTCTTGATGCATTTTTAAATTTTTTGTGCTCTTCATGCCTTCTTTTTCTTTCATATCCTATCACTTTTATAGTGGTAGGTACATGGAACGTAATGAAAAAAGAGAAAGGGAAAGCGAAAAATACTTGTGTTTAGATGCAATCTGAGAAACATTGTGTTTTTGGAATAATCAGGTGTTCACTGACTTCTTCTATCAGATTACTAAGGACTTAAAAGACAAACTGGATTATGCCAGTATGGTACATCGGGACATTCATGACTATTGGAATTCGGAACATTCGATACTTTGAAATTAGGATGTGGCAGTTAAGATTAATTGAGAATTAATGTGCTTCTTGAATTTTCAATTTAAACGTAGAGAAATAAATTATTTGTTAACTTTCTCCAAGACTATTGGCTTCACTTCCTTTATTTGACATAGTTTAGGATTTTTAGAGTGGTAACAATTTAATCTAAAAAATAAAACATTTTGTTGATTGTTTGTGTCTACACGTCTTTTTCCTACCAGAGGAGAAGCAGTTCGTTTAAAGAGCTCGATTGACCATTATAAATAATGGAGACTTTGTGGGTTTTTTCCGTGGGATCTTATCATTTTAGTAATTTATAAGCTTTATAAAAATTTTTTAAATATGTTGACTCCAAGTGCATGTATTACTAAGTGTAAGGCACCAGTGTTTAAAATTGTCAACAAAAGGAATTGATTCGTTTTGAAACTTGACTAGGGAAAGAGTTTGTTTGTTGCAGTATAACGTGGCTATAGTTTTATATCGAATATCATACATATTTGTAAAGTTAACATGGGTGTGTATTAGATATCATGCATATTTCAAAAGTAAGCATTGTGTGTGTGTGTGTGTGTGTGTGTATTCGATATCGTGCATATCTCTTAAGTTAGCATTGAGTCTATATTAAATATCGTATATATTTTTAAAGTTAGCATAGAGTGTGTATTGGAAATCGTGCATATTTCTAAAGTTAGCATTATGTGTGTATTGAATATCATACATATTATTAAGTTAGCATTGAGTGTATATTGAATATCGTGCATATCTCAAAAGTTAACATTGAGTATGCATTGAATATCGTGCATATCTCAAAAGTTAGCATTGCGTGTGCATTGAATATCGTGCTTATCTCAAAAGTTAGCATTGCGTGTGCATTGAATGTCGTGTATATTTCAAAAGTTAGCATTGCGTGTGCATTGAATATCGTGCATATCTCAAAAGTTAGCATTGAGTGTGCATTGAATATCGTGCTTATCTCAAAAGTTAGCATTGCGTGTGCATTGAATATCGTGCATATCTCAAAAGTTAGCATTGCGTGTGCATTGAATATAGCGCAATATTTGGTGAGACTAATTAGATCATCAGCAATATCAATTGTATTTGCAAGAAACAATAACGGTCCAAATGTTAGTATTGAACGTGTATTGGATATTGTGCGTATTTCTAAGGTTAGCATTGAATGTATATTAGAAATCTTCCATAGTTCTAAAATAAGCATTGAGTGCATATTTTATATCGTGCATATTTGCTAAGTTAGCATTTAGTGCCTATTGGATATCGTGCATATTTCTAAAGTTAACATTAAGTGTGTATTAGATATCGTGCATATTTTTAAAGTTAGCATTGAATATGTATTGACTATCGTGCATATTTCAAAAGTTAGCATTGAGTCTGTTTTGGATATCGTTCATATTTCTAAAGTTAGCATTGAGTGTATATTGGATATCGAGCATATTTGCAAAGTTAGCATTAAGTGCGTATTAAATATCGCGCATTCTTCTAGAGGTGTAGGCAAGAGAAATGTCATCCGCGCAAAGTCTAGTGAGACTAAGTAATATCGGCAATATCAATTATATTTGCAAGTAACAATAATGGTCCTAATACTGAACCCTGGGCATTCTAGCTGAAAAAGAACCGAATTGTACATTCAGCGATTTTCACGACATCAGTTTGTTTTCTACCTGAAAGGTAATTGGTGAACCAGTTAATTAGATCTGATTTTATTTCTTTAGAGTTTATGGATAAGACCTTGATGTCTCATACGGTCAAGTGCATTAGAATAAAGCAAAATGTTAAACATTTTTTACTCCATAGGGTGCTTCGGTGCTTCAGTGTGATATTTATCTGTGTTGGTACACGGCTGAGTGATTTGGAAGAAAGCAAAATTGACATTTTTAGATAAGATATTTTCATGCAATTAATCGTGTATATTTCTGAAAATTATGATTTTCTTGGTTGGTCGACACCGCTAAGTATGGATCTGTAATTAGTGGGATCACAGCCAAGTAAAGCTATTCATATGTAATTAGTGGGATCACAGCCAAGTAAAGCTATGCATATGTAATTAGTGGGATCACAGCCAAGTAAAGCTATGCATATGTAATTAGTGGGATCACAGCCAAGTAAAGCTATGCATATGTAATTAATGGGATCACAGCCAAGTAAAGCTATGCATATGTAATTAGTGGGATCACAGCCAAGTAAAGCTATGCATATGTAATTAGTGGGATCACAGCCAAGTAAAGCTATGCATATGTAATTAATGGGATCAAAGCCAAGTATAGCTATGCATATGTAATTAGTGGGATCACAGCCAAGTAAAGCTATTCATATGTAATTAATGGGATCAAAGCCAAGTAAAGCTATGCATATGTAATTAGTGGGATCACAGCCAAGTAAAGCTATGCATATGTAATTAATGGGATCACAGCCAAGTAAAGCTATTCATATGTAATTAATGGGATCAAAGCCAAGTATAGCTATGCATATGTAATTAATGGGATCAAAGCCAAGTATAGCTATTCATATGTAATTAATGGGATCAAAGCCAAGTATAGCTATGCATATGTAATTAATGGGATCAAAGCCAAGTATAGCTATGCATATGTAATTAATGGGATCAAAGCCAAGTATAGCTATGCATATGTAATTAGTGCTATCACAACCATTACTACTCTCTTTTGTTTTGTTTTGTTTTTCTTGTTTTTTCTTCCAAAGAATGGAGTTGGATGGGTCTTTTTTCTCATTAATAGATCTGTTGAATAAAACCATAAAAGTCTTATTATTTTTGGTCATTTGGCTTATAGAAAATTGTGACTTGTCTTGTCAGAACTGCAGGCTTTATTTAGAGGAATTGTTCTTGTAACGTCTAGGAGGTTTAATGTTTACTTCTTACAATGCTTGATAATTTTCTGATTATACGAGGCGATAATTTGAGAAGAAATTAATATATTAATATCATTAGAAACAGGTATGAAAAATGAATGTAAACACTCGTCATTTTCCAAATTGGTAAATGCAGTTTTTAATGTGTCGCCATATTTCGTGAATAATTGTGGTGGCATATTAACAAGATACGGTTCCCACCAAAAATCATTTTAATTTGTTTTGAGGATGTGGAGAATTCTCTTAACCTTTAACATCATTTCCTTTGCACATTATTATGTTCTTGATGTCTTTGTTACTGTTTACTTTGTTTTTAAAGTTTATATTTAGCACACTCCATGGTTGTTTTGTCTGATCCCTTTTTTCTCAATCAATATCTGTTTCTAGTTTCCTCGTAGAACGCTATTATATCAAGCTTTATCGGAAGGTAAACGAGGTTGCTAGCATTACTGGGATGCATCTGAACATCATATCTAGTAAGGAGGATATACATGATATCTAGTAAGGAGGATGTACATCATGTCTAAAAAGGAGGATGTCCATCATATCTAATAAGGAGTATGTACATCATATCTAATAAGGAGTATGTACATCATATCTAATAAGGAGGATGTACATCAAATCTAATAAGGAGGATGTACATCATATCTAATAAGAAGTATGTACATCATATCTAATAAGGAAGATGTACATCATATCTAATAAGGAGGATATACATCATATCTAATAAGGAGGATGTACATCATGTCTAAAAAGGAGGATCTCCATCATATCTAATAAGGAGGATGTACATCAAATCTACTAATGAGGATGTACATCACATCTAATAAGGAGGATGTACATTATCTAATAAGAAGGATGTACATCACATCTAATAAGGAGGATGTACATCATATCTAATAAGGAGGATGTACATCATGTCTAATAAGGAGGATGTACATCATATCTAATAAGGAGGATGTACATCAAATCTAATAAGGAGGACATATCTAATAAGGAGGATGTGCATCATATCTAATAAGGAGGATGTACATCATATCTAATAAAGAGGATATACATCATATCTAATAAGGAGGATGTACATCATATCTAATAAGGAGGATGTACATCATATCTAATAAGGAGGATGTACATCAAATCTAAAAAGGAGGATGTACATCATATCTAATAAGGAGGATGCACACCATATCTAATAAGGAGGATGCACATCATATCTAATAAGGAGGATGTACATCATATCTAATAAGGAGGATGTACATCATATCTATTAAGGAGGATGTACATCATATCTAATAAGGAGGATGTACATCAAATCTAAAAAGGAAGATGTACATCATATCTAATAAGGAGGATGTACATCATATCTAATAAGGAGGATGCACATCATATATAATAAGGAGGATGTACATCAAATCTAATAATGAGGATGTGCATCATATCTAATAAGGAGGATGTACATCATATCTATTAAGGAGGATGCAGATCATATCTAATAAGGAGGATGTACATCATGTCTAATAAGGAGGATGTACATCATATCTAATAAGGAGGATGTACATCATATCTAAAAAGAAGGACGTACATCATGTCTAACAAGGAGGATTTACATCATACCTAATAAGGAGGATGTACATCATATCTAATAATGAGGATGTACATCATATCTAATAAGGAGGATGTACATCATATCTTATAAGGAAGAAGTACATCATGTCTAATAAGGAGGACATATCTAATACGGAGGATGTACATCATATCTAATAAGGAGGATGTGCATCATATCTAATTAGGAGGAGATGCATCATATCTAATAAGGAGGATGGACATCATGTCTAATAAGGAGGATGTACATCATGTCTAATAAGGAGGATGTACATCATATCTAATAATGAGGATGTACATCATATCTAATAAGGAGGATGTACATCATATCTTATAAGGAAGAAGTACATCATGTCTAATAAGGAGGACATATCTAATACGGAGGATGTACATCATATCTAATAAGGAGGATGTGCATCATATCTAATTAGGAGGAGATGCATCATATCTAATAAGGAGGATGGACATCATATCTAATAAGGAGGATGTACATCATGTCTAATAAGGAGGATGTACATCATATCTAATAAGGAGGATATACATCATATCTAATAAGGAGGATGTACATCATATCTAATAAGGAGGATGTAAATCATATAAGGAGGATGTACATCATGTCTGATAAGGAGGACATATCTAATAAGGAGGATATACATCATATCAAATAAGGAGGATATAAGACATATCTAATAAGGAGGATGTACATCATGTCTAATAAGGAGGATGTACATCATATCTAATAAAGAGGATGTGCATCATATCTAATAAGGAAGATGTATATCATATCTAATAAGGAAGATGTACATCATATCTAATAAGGAGGATGTGCATCATATCTAGTAAGGACTATGTACATCATATCTAATAAGGAGAATGTACATCATATCTAATAAGGAGGATGTACATCATGTCTAATAAGGAGGATGTACATCATGTCTAATAAGGAGGATGTACATCATATCTAATAAGGAGAATGTACATCATATATAATAAAGAGGATGTGCATCATGTCTAATAAGGAGGATGTACATCATATCTAATAAGGAGGATGTATTTTACGTTTATTAGGTTAATTTAATTTTTGATTAATTGCTTTGTTTATTAGTTGACACATCCATGTCCGTCCATGCATATATGCTGGTTGTTTATTTAGAAATGTCCCTTCAGAAGCGTTATAAAATACCAAAAGATTTTATAATTTATAAAACTTTTATTACGCAATCAAGATTGGGATCTTGAGATTTTGTTTTCAAAGAAAATTCATTTAATTAAATTTTTGACTAATACTTTTGGTTAATTAAGAGTTTATGCTTTGAATTTAACAGCTATTCATTACTTTGGACTCATAACCAACACTTTAGTTTTCTGCTGTCAGAAAGCAAAGCTAAAGAGATAAACTGTCTGTTTTTAAATGTTTGGGATATCCAGTGAGACTGATTTATGGATTTTACACAAAATAATTACATTTGTATAAGGAGGCATCGTCCACCAGGAATTATGTCATTTAATGTTGTACACGAAACGTATTGTCACACCATTTTATGTTATTTACAGATATTCTCCTGTATTATTATAAAACCCATCTCTTTGCCCCTGGTGAAGGGTGAGGGTGAAGATAAGGCTATATCTTATTTTTATCGGCATGCTTAAAGGTCACCGGCCACACTCCGACATTTTTCTGTTTACAGCAGATTTGTATTACACGATTAAAAGTGGTTATACTCGCACAGAAAGAACCAAAAAAAAAATAATTTCAAGTGTAAGAAGAAATAATAATTTAATTACTCGAAAAATACGTTTAAAACGCAGCTAGTACTCCCTTAAATCTGTACCAAATGCCATAAAATATTTGCAGTTTGAAAACTGCCATTTTGTTGATAAGCAAAGCTGTATAGAATGTTATGAAATATATGATTGTTAACAAATCCTGCCGTCTTACTGGTACATAAAGTTTTGAATTGATTAATTGCATCTGTAGCCCGTACTTTGAACTGATTAAATTTTGTATGTGTAATTCGCACTTTGAATTGAGTAAATTTGTATATGTAGTCCGTACTATGAATTGAGTAATTTTGTATCTGTAGCCCGAACTTTTGAATAGAGTAAATTTGTATATGAAGTCCGTACTTTGAATTGAGTAAATTTGTATGTGTAATCCGTACTATGAATTGAGTAAATTTGCATATGAAGTCCGTATTTTGAATTGAGTAAATTTATATGTGTAATCCGTACTATGAATTGAGTAAATTTGTATATGAAGTCCGTACTTTGAATTGAGTAAATTTGTATGTGTAATCCGTACTATGAATTGAGTAAATTTGTATGTAAAGTCCGTACTTTGAATTGAGTAAATTTGTATGTGTAATCCGTACTATGAATTGAGTAAATTTGTATCTGTAGCCCGTACTTTGAATTGAGTAATTTTGTGTATGTAGTCCTTACATTGAATTGAGTAAATCTAGATGTGTCGCCCGCACGTTGAATTGAATACATTTGTATTTGTAGTCCGTACATTGAATTGAGTAAATTTGTATATGTAGTTCGTACTTTGAATTTAGTAAATTTGTATATGTAATCCGTACTATGAATTGAGTAAATGTGTATCTGTAGCCCGTATTTTGAATTTAGTAAATTTGTATGTGTAATCCGTACTTTGAATTTAGTAAATTTGTATATGTAGTTCGTACTTTGAATTGAGTAAATTTGTATATATAGTTCGTACTTTGAATTTAGTAAATCTATATATGAAATTCGTATTTTGGACTGAGTAAATTTGTATATGTAGCCCATACTTTGAACTGAGTAATTTTGTACATGTAGCCCGTACTTTGAACTGGGTATACACCGAATATGATAAAAGGAAAATGTTAAGAGTACCTGTAATTAAGATTACCTTAAATGACCTTGAAAGAACCCTTTTTCTTGTCAGACCTAGCGCATCCATGTCTGATTGGGCGATGAAGCTACACCCTACCCCTAGGGCGTCAGGTGAAAGCTATAGCTTCTGCGTTTCCAAATATTCACCTAATTTTCATCATTAGAGTGTTTTGAAACAAAATTTTCAATAGTATCTTTAGGTTCAAAAGTCTCCTCAAATTGAAATCCAATTACCGCTAGGAAAATTATTCATTTAAATATTATTTCTTCTATAAACTAATGCCACGCGTCCTTGCAATCAGATTATCTTTTTAACGTAAACTTACTAGTGCGTTTGCTACTTCAATAATATATTACCTTTTTTAAGCTAATGTTATTAGTGTATTTGCTATGCAAACGTTTGCATTATCTGTTGAGGCTAATCTTATTATTTTTTTGCCACTTGAATATTGCCATAATAAGGATTAGTTGTAGAGTCTTAAAGAACACAGCCATTATAAAAGCAGTACAAAACTGACAAGTTTTAAGGATGAAATATCTACGTGGATAGTTTATTCTTATGAAATGACGTGTAGTAAAAAGAAAACCGACAAGTTTTCAAGTAGAAATATCTACTTGGATACGGTTGATCCTTTTGAAGTGGAATACAATATATGACACCAAAGCTGCTATGAGGAGATTTTATCAAACACTTTAAACTAACTTATATCTTAACGACAGTTGTCACCAAAGACATCTCACTGACAGATAACAACAACAACAACTACAACAACAACAATGATAATAATGATGATGATGATGATGATGATGATGATGATAATAATAATAATAATAATAATAATAATAATAATAATAATAATAATAATAATAATAATAATAATAATAATGATAGGGTTCTAGCTCACCTATCTAGCTGCGTGGTCTAGGTGAACACCCTTAAAGAACCGTATTACAGTGTTATGGGAGTTCTGGCTCACTTTTTTTAGAAGGATTCTGACTCACCTGTTTACTAAATAAACGAGTGAGCATGACAGCCGCAATGGAACGCTACTACTGTGTGATTGGGGTTCTAATTCAGTCGTGATTGTAGGGTGTTTTGGCTAACATTTTTAGAGGGGTTTTGGCTCACTTTTTTTCTAATCTAAGGAGCTGTGTTGTGGGTGTTCTGACTAATCGATGTCTCACTGTACGATAATGTCCTTGAGAAAGTGTGTGAATACCATCAATGGAGTAGCCTTTATCGTCGAAGCTGCATTGTCTCTCTTGATGAGTTGGGTGGAAAGTTGATGTAGCTGTGATCGAAAAGTTCTCATGAAGTAGTATTGTACATGTCCCTGTAAAGACTGTAATGATGGATAGTGGCAATGTGACCGATGATTGTTTTTTTTTTTAAATACTATTTTGGCTTTCTTCTTGATGGTATCATCCTCGAGTGTGACGGAATACATTTTGGATCTAAGTCCTATGAATTCCTTGATATTCCACATGTTTGATCTTTGAATTTTCCAAGTCTCTTTTTATTATCTATACAGTAAAACTGGCCTTTTGTTCTGGATAATCGCCAAGATCAAAGATCTCGATGTTGAAAGAGATCTGCATAGACATCATCTGTGTGAATTTCATAGAAGATGGAGATTGTTTTGGCTATGAGTAGCATGGATTTATCTCCATAGTATCGTTTAATGAGGTCGTAATGAAACTTAAGCATGAGCATTCTGGAGAGGTCGAGAATGGCTGGACCGACGTAGATGTGTTTATCGAGCATGATATATGTGTTTCTGAAATCGATTGCGACAAGTTCTTCGTCAAAGATTTTGATGCTGACGAAATCATCGTTGGCCACCAGCTTATCTCGTCGTCGTTGGTTATTGTCGATTTCGATTTTCTTTCTGCGTCTGATGTTTTCCATGGTTTGTATAAAGGCGCTGTCGTTCATTTGTTATTTGCTGTGTTATCTGCTGTCTTTTAGAGGAATACGTCCTCGGGAGTTCATTGCTTCCCGAGGGTATGGTGATTTTGAGCTATTATTGCTACACTCTTCAGCAGATAAACTCGTCCGATTCCCTTTAAGTACATCTAACAGCGAGATTCCCCTTTACCTTGGTAGAAAGACAAAATCATGCTTTCATTTTGATAGTACCTGAATTATTTCCTTTTTCGTGCAAAATTTAGGTTACATTTTCTGAGATCTTATATCAGACGTGACCTTAATGTATACCGTAAGGATTTTATAGCATGTGTAGGAGAAGTGTCTTTGGAATAGTTTTTTTTAAATAGACGGAATAATATACTGAGCGAGCAAACGTTACAATATATGTAACATAATAATGAAGTGCGTGTTAGTTGACATTTAGGTTTCCTTCTTTATTTTTTTGCCTGATCTCTTGAGTTATTGCTAAGTTAATAAAAGCAGGATATATAGTCAAGGTTGTGTTATTGGAGATTTAAGCACATAATTGTGTTATTTGCTGTCTTTAGATCTTTTTGAATATATGCTACTTGGCTTCCAAACTTAGCTTTTCATACTAATGCGTTTATTATATTTCCTACAAATTTATGTTTGCCTTCAACTTAACAAACTATCGGAGTCGAATGTAAAATCTTTGCATAAGATCTTTTATTCATATTATTTGAATGTAAGTACTTTATAGTTGTTTTCGTTCGGTTCTGTCAATACTTCTATTGACATCCAGTATTTCATTTTTTAACCAATATCTACGAAAAAATGATTGATGTGCAAAGACAATGTCACACTTGTTTGAAATACTTGGTAAATGAAAATATATGTAATACGGTCATATGTTTATATGATTCCAAGTATGGTCAAAGAATGGTCTATTTCTTTGAATGAAATAACCTCTGCAGCATCGGTTTCGAAAGTTAATCCTAAAGTTGGTTGCATATTTGCTGTTAAAATGTTATATTATATACAAAATACATGCTAGGGTGTGATTTCCAGTCTCAGACCAATACAAATCTCACTATGGGATAGATAGATAGATAGATGGATAGATGGATGGATGGATGGATGGATGGATGGATGGATGGATGGATAGATAGATAGATAGATAGATAGATAGATAGATAGATAGATAGATAGATAGATAGATGGATGGGTGGACAGACAGACAGACAGACAAATGTTAAAATGTTATATTATGTACAAAATACATGCTAGGGTGTGATTTCCAGTCTCAGACCAATACAAATCTTACTATGGCAAAGATAGATAGATAGATAGATAGATAGATAGATAGATAGATAGATAGATAGATAGATAGATAGATAGATAGATAGATAGATAGATAGATAGATAGATAGATAGATAGATAGATAGATAGATAAATGGATGGATGGATGGATGGATGGATGGATGGATGGATGGATGGATGGATGGATGGATGGATGGATGGATGGATGGATAGATAGATAGATAGATAGATAGATAGATAGATAGATAGATAGATATGTTATGATGCGAAAAAGGATTCCATCATAACCTTCTTCTCGTGCCTAGTTACGAGAAGGAAGAATGTTCGGCATTCTTAAGAATAAGGTGTCACATATGATGGTGTAGATACGGTTACATCTTTTTGTGGGGAATGCTTGGCTGCGAAGAGGTGGGATCGCTGTAAAATACAAACAGACGATCTGTCTTGCTTTTGGACTTCCAATTCTTTATTGATAGATATAAACTACATTCTAAAGATACAACATATACAAACGTTTATATTGAAAAATACATACAATACATACTACAATACATATTAAATAATTTTCATATGAACTCCAACTTCATGTGCTTGTAAAGTTTTCTGCCTTTTAGAATACCATACAAGTGATTAGATATTACTTGTATTCAGAGAGCCTAAAATTCAATAGTTGCGATTGATGCCATAAAGAAATGTATTTTCTTTCATTTAATTTAGAATAACGACCTGGAAAAGATCATTGAACATTAGAGTTTATTAACTAAAGAATAGTTTTATTACTTAAGTAAAGTTTAGCATGAAGCTAGAAGTAAATTCATATAAATACAAATAAACATCAAATCTTAAAAGTAATACCATATACCGTTACATTATAATAGTAAATTAAAAAGAGAACTCAAAACGAAATTACGATGACTGGTTACCACAGAAAGCTTTAACCTTTAAGGGTGAGTAACAAAACAGAAATTTCTTACCTGTAAAATACAAACAGACGATCTGTCTTGCTTTTGAACTTCCAATTAAAATATACAAGGGTTTCTGCCTTTTTATACTCAGAGTTTTAAGAACACGCACGACCTTGGTTAAAGTCACGCATATCCATGTGTAAAATTCAAGGATGCCCTTGTTTCTAGTCCAAAAAGCAGAGAGAGAGAGAGAGAGAGAGAGAGAGATCTAAAGGTTTGTCTCTTAAGCGAATGAACTTTAAAGTCGTATGATGCTTACATTTGTTGCAAGTGAGGCAATTTAGCTTCCATGAACTTTAAACCAGACAGTTAAACCAGACAGTTATCAATTTGCCGAGTCAATTTGTGACAGTTTATAAAGACCGTGGGCTTTAACAGGTAAATCGTGTTATTGTTTCATTCGCTATGAACTCTTGAACCGGGCTCCCCCTTTTTGATCCTACATGCCAAACCTATTGCTGAAGGCAATAATGACAATATACATTAGTGTGACCGACAGGTTAATTCAGTACATATGAGCAGACTGTTTTTTCTCTAATATTTTCACATAGTCTAACACAACTTAGATGTTATTATTTCTTTTAAAAATTGATATCTTAATAATACCTTCTGCATTATTTGAGCTGAGTCCTCGAGGCTCGAAAAGAAAAATACAAGTATACAAAAAAGGTAAAAATATTAAAAATACAAAAATGCAATGCATTGATAAAGGTTGAGAAATAGTAAAAGGCAATGAAAACAAAATTCATTGTGGTTCATTAATGAGAAATTAATAAAATATATACATTAAAAAAATACTATTATATGCTGTGTGATACAAGTATAGTAGATGAACAATGCAACCTTATTGTTATTATTCAAAGGAATACAATGAAAATACATTTCACAACATTGAATGAATTCAAAATTACAGTTTACTGTACAAAGGTATAATTGAAAATTACAATAAAAAAATAATGTCAGGCACGACATCAGAAAAAAAAGAATATATAGTGAGAATCTGCAATGCAAAAAAAATGTTTTTTTATATTTTTATTTGTTTTGTTTTTTAAATTTTACATGATGTACTTACAACTATTTACGTTAGACGATTTAATATCAGCATGCAGTTGTTTTTTTAAAATATTTTTTTATTACGTTAGTTGACTCTTTGTGTTATTATTTTATTATTATTTCTATTTCATTTTAAATAACTTCAGTGGAACATAATAAAAATTTTTGTTTAAGCACTAGGTTAATCGGTGAAGTAAGTAACTTATGTAAATTTATCTGAACAATTATATTTTCGTCATGTGTCATTAACCTAGGATCAAGCGCTGACTAGAACGGTGTGTTCATAATATTGAAGTGGTAGTCCTTATTAATAGGCTGTGAATTATGACTTCCCAATATATTATTTCATACATGAGGCAACTAATAGTATAATTTATGAAGATATCAAAAATGCGTGGCATAATGCTGTATGATCTCTTGTAAACCAAGTAACTGTACAATGTTTATTCGTTATGCTTTCATTAAAACTAGTATTGATTGATACATCTTGAATTGTCATCTGGACAACTGGGGTATGTAGCGCAGTATATAGGTCATGATCTTTACGTGTTGCTATAAATATCATAAACAGTAATGTGGATCCTTCGGCGTTCTTGACTAACATATGTAATTGATAGATGCGATCGTTCGATTTGATCTATAAATTCCATTAAAACATGCTGTGAAATCAGTATAGCAGGTGAACTCGCCTGCTGAAAATTTCGGTGTAGGACTAATTTGCTGAGTCTCAACCGTTTGAGCTGCAATCCTTTCTTCTATTTTCTAATATTCTTCACGAATCTTTCGACAATGGCAAGCATCGCTTGCTCTAATAGTATACGCGTTTTGAGTTTGGATCAATCGCTGTTAACATGTTCTAATTCTATTATCAACTTGTCAGGTATAGGAGAAGAAATCATCTCCATATCGAGCAATAACAACAAAAATTCAAATTTCATTATTCTGTTGCTTTAGCATATTTGTATATCTTGCTAAATGTTGTGATGTTTTCATTGTCAGCATTCCAAATAGATATTTACCTATTTTATCAATGAAGGGCAACCTTCTCTCATGATACATTTGAAGAATGCAAAACACCTTTCTGAAATAACTAATTCATTAGTGAGATTATTATATTAAACTTCATATTCATTGTAATTCGTATTGACTTTAAGTGTGAAAGAATATCACTTATGTAGCTACTGTTGACATCTCTGTGTCAATATTCGATAAATTCGACTGAATAATTCCTTAAAAGCCTGATTTGAAAGTGCGAATCTACTTATCGGCTGAATCATAAAATAGTGGGAGTGGCTAGAGATAACCTTTAGCGTAAATTGTTTTTGTTCTGTTACTGCGGACACTGAATTCAGAGTTAAAAAAAAGAATACAATCCTACGAACCAAATTCATATTCCATCCATACCTTAAAGAAAAAGAAAGATTGAGAGGTTTGGATATCCAGAAAGAAGAAAACGAGATAGAAGGTATGAAGAAAGAATGGAATGGAGGATAGGACTATAATCATTACTCCCATTTACAAACAAATTTTTTTTCTGAATTTCGTATTGAATTCAATTACGAAATATTCGACCTAGTCGTGTACGACGTGTATTCGATTGTGTGCGTTTTCTGTGAAATACTTCTTTTAATGCTGGAGAAACGTTTTCTGTTGGTTGCCATGATGGCGTGGATCCATCGGACCATTTTACCAAGTAATGTTTTTTTCCAGAAATCCATTTGGATTTCAATAGTTTGTCAACTGAGTACCATTCAGTACTGTTGTCAGTCGGTGCGTTACCATTGCTCGATTGATCGTGTGGTGTCTGAGCTGTTGGTGTGACAGTGTCGGCTGTATCTGGCGTCGGGGGTCGATAATCCCTAGGATCTTTATAATGCTTAAGTCTGTTGGCGTGTACAAGTGATTTCATCTCCTTATTATCGGAACAACGGCGTAATCTGTAGGTATTATTCGGACCTAATTCAGTGATGTAATATGGACCTTCCCACCTGGGGTAAAGTTTTTTTTGACAAACCTACGGGTATTTGTGCGATTTTTATATGGACATAATCTCCAACGCGAAAGGATGGTTCTTTAGTTTTCTGATCGAACCTGTGTTTGGTTGCGAGTTGCGCTTCGCGTGTATTCGCTTTAGCTAATTCCTGAACTACTTTCAATCTCTGAACTAACTGATCTACATATTGTTTTGTTTGTTGCTGTGCAGTCTCTCGAGGTGTAAGAGATAAATCTAAAGGTAAGGTCATTTCTTTCCCAAAGACTATGTAATAAGGTGAATAACCAGTTAAGTTAGTTGCTGGGCTCATTCGGAATGCCATCATTACACTAGACAAAAGTGAGGGCCAATCATCTTGATGCTGGTTGCAGTAGGCACGAAGCGATTGACTAATTGTACTATTTAAGCGTTCGCAGGCTGAGTTAGTTTGAGGGTGGTATGAACTAGTATGGTGACGTGTTACTTGAAATAGTTCACAGAGTGCAAGAACAATCTGGGACATAAAGTTTCGTCCTCGATCACTAACAAGTGTTCTAGGTGCACCGTAACGTGTGAATATTTCGTTGTACAAAACATTGGCAATTTCCATTACCGTTTGAGAACGTAAGGGAAAGGCTTCAGACCAATGTGACAAACTATCTGTCACCAATAAGATATACTGATAACCTTCCTTACTTTTTGGCATGCACAAAATGTCCATGTGCCATCGAGAAAATACATCTTCTGGAGGCAATGGGTGCAATGGAGCCTTTCGAGCATTTGTATCTCGTTTAATGAGTTGACACTGAGAACATGATGTAATGAAGTCATACACATTTTGATACATTTTAGGCCAAAAGTACTTTTGTTTGATAGCTTGATATGTTCTTTGGACACCTAAATGACAACCTCCTGCTTTTGAATCATGATAAGACAGAAGAACATCCTGTCTCAAATTTGTTGGTAATGCAACTTGTTTTATGAACTGATCTGATGAAGTTCTGTGTTTCGCTCGTGGCTGAAAGAAATGATGTAAAATACCATTAAAAAGTTCATATTGACTTGCTTCATACGGAATTGCTTGTTCGCGACGAGGATTATCTGGCAATATGCCTTGCTCTAAGTAAACATACATATCCTTGAAATCAGGGCACTCGCGTTGATATTGTGCGATATCTGGTGAGTCAGACGAAGAATCAATGTGTGTGTTATCATTAGTGTGTACTGCGGATATGATTGGGGTGTCTTCCTTATTGTAATAAAATGTAACTTCAGTTAATTCGTTCTGAATGGAAGAAACGACTGGTTGTGATGGAGTATGTGATGTGTCTGTGTAGTTTGAAGATTCCTTCTCTTCAGAGGGAGTGTTATGTGTTTGTACGTAAGCACGGCGTGAAAGTGCGTCAGCATTCGTGTTTTTACGTCCTGGCGTGTATACAATGTCAAAGTCGTATTCTTGTAAACGAAGTGACCAACGAATTAGTCTATTTGAAGTATGTTTAACTGTCTTAAGCCACACTAGTGCTTTGTGATCTGTAATGACAGTGAATTTCTGATGTGACAGGTAAACATGATATGTTCTGATGCCTTCTAAAACAGCTAAACATTCTTGTTCAGTAACTGACCATCGTTTTTCAGCGTCCGACAAAGCTCTACCTCCATAAGCAATAACATGTTCTTTATCATCTGTCCCTATCTGAGACAAAATATATCCTAGAGCGGTGCCGCTAGCATCACATGTGAGTCTAAATGGTTTGTTAAAATCAGGAAAAGCCAAAACAGGCGCTGAAGTCAAAGCTGTTTTAAGTGTATCAAATGCGACTTGACACTTATCTATCCAGAGAAATGGACTGTCTTTCGTCAATAGTTTGTTCAAAGGTGTAGCTATTTTGGAATAACCTTGAACAAATTTCCTGTAGTAGTTACACAAACCGAGAAAACTCCTAACATCTTTTTGTGTTTTAGGAACAGGGAATTTTGTAACTGCTTCAATTTTAGATTCATCTACCTTGATTCCTTTTGTAGAGGATTTATGACCAAGATAACCAACTTCAGATGCTGCAAAAACACATTTGGAAGGTTTGAGAGTTAAGTTTGCTTGACGCAAACGATCAAAAACAAGTTTAAGATGTTGGAGGTGTTCTTGAAATGAATTGGAGAAAATAATGATGTCATCGATATATGCGAGACATACTGACCAAGGTATACCTCTAAGAACATGACCCAGAAGAATACAGTAGGTAGCAGGTGCATTTCTGAGTCCATACGGCATTACGTTCCATTGGTAAAGACCGCGTGAAGTTATGAAAGAGCTCTTATGTTTAGTTGATTCATCCATTCCAATCTGCCAAAATGCTGAATTTAAATCTAAAGTGGTAAAAAAGCATGGTTTAGTTTGTCCTACGGCATCTATGACATCTTCTAATCGTGGAAGAGGGAATGTCATTGGGTGTGTCACCTGATTAAGTTTCCTATAGTCAATAGCAAAACGATAGTCGCCATTTTTCTTTTTGACCAAAACAACTGGAGATGCATAACTAGATGAACTGGGTTCAATTAGGTTGTGTGCTAATAGCTCATCTACTTGTCTATCAATTTCTTTATTGATGTGTGGTGCTGCACGATATGGTTGACAACGAACTGGCATGGAGGCACCTGTTTCTATGCGGTGTGTGAAGACATTAGTACTTCCTAACTCATCTAAGTTAGTAGCAAAAACATCCCTATGCTGATTCAAAAATGCAGTAAATTCTTGTTTTTGGTTTTCTGTCAAGTCTGAAGAGTTTAAATCAAAATTAATTGGTTCTTGTGCTTTACTAGATTGTGTGTTCGCGATGTCAGGTGAGTCTTTTTTGTCAAAAGCGTCATCATTGATGGTAAATATTGTTTGTGGGTGTAGGACGTCAACACAGGCTAATACGGTATTGGTAGGTATATGCATGGGTACTGGAGTAGGGTTAATGATCTGTAAGTAATTCCTTTTGGAGACAGTCAAAATGGTCCTGGCTGGGAGAATAGTTGATTTCGACAAGCTGTGGCAAGGTTCAAGTAATACGGATGTGCCTTTTGGAATTTTACTTATACGAACTGCTATTGTACTGATCGAATTAGGTAAAATTGTAGAAACCGTGTTTGTGCGTGCGAGACCAGACTCATTGTGAATTAAGTTTATGATGACTGTATCATCTAGCAAAGAGAGAGTTTGTGCATCTAAATTCACGACAGCCTTGTATTTCGTTAAAAAAATCTATACCTAATATTACTGAGTTATGTAATGCAGGTACAACATAAAATGAATGGGAGAAGTATAGGCCACCTATTTTCAATTTGATTTCAACTAAACCAGTTATTTTGTGGTTTTCGCCACCGGCTCCTACAATATGAGAAATATTGGAAGGTTTGTAGTGACATGAATTCAAACCTAGACGGTAGAGAAATTTTTCATTAATTGCGGATATGTTGGCTCCAGAATCAACAAGTGCATGTGTTACCTTGTCTCTGACGTAGATAGGAATGAGATTTTTATGAATGGGTGCTACCAAGTTAACTCGAGGCTGTGTAGTTCGCTTGTAGCAAAATTTTGTCCCTTTTTTGGCACGAATTCATTTTGTTGTTGTAATGAGAAGCATACTCGTGAAAAATGACCTGTTTTGTGACAAAAATAACACTGTTTATTGCTTGCGCGACATACTCTACGTGATATACATAGACCTCCACATCCAAGACAAAATGTCTGGGAGCGACTATGTAGTTGTGAATGGTAGTACGCATCATGAGGTTTTTCATGTCTGTAGTTAGAGCGAGGTTTGGATATTGAACTGGAGAAATATTTGGCTGGCTGATAAGACAAGTTATGATGTTGATAGTTAGGTCTTTGAGAACGAAATTGTGGCGTTTTCTCAGATACAAAAGATTGAGAAAATGAATTGTTTTCCAGGTTATGTTCTGAGCTAACTGCTTTAATGTCATCTTTAATAAGTTTAAGTTCCTCTAAAAGTGCATTAAGTGTTGACGAATTATTATTATTATCAGTGTAATCAATCGATTTTTCAGCTTTTATTGCTGCTTTCCTGAAATCATTCATGTTTGTTGGGTTTTGATTCATTACAATAGTTTTAATAGCTGGTTTTAAACCTTGTAATGCAACTGCCAACAATATTTGAGTTGGGATAGTTTTGTTATTTGCAATTTGTAAAAGACGGGTTAGATAGTAGTCCAAAACTGTTTCAGAAGATTATTGCTTAGTTTGCAAAAGTGATAAATCGAAAAGGATATTTTCAGTTTCAAACCTAGATTTAAATTCAGCTACCAAATTGGACCAATTATTTGTAATAGTATTTGGTAGTGATTCATACCATACTTTAGCATGCTCCTGAAGATAAAATGGAAAAGCATTCAAAACTTTAGCTTCTGATAAATCATAAAAGTTAGCCCATTGTACAAAATGATCTAGCCATTTAACATGATTCTGAGATTGATCACCTTTAAAAGCATCTAGTGTGATAACAGACATACCTGTGTATGAGAATCGGACGTTTTCCAGAGAAAAATTGCACTCCAAGAAAAAAAATGTCGGTAGTATTATGAGTCACGGTAGCTGAGTGAAACGGCTAAATGCACAAAGTTTTAGACACTGACAGTAATTAGTTTGCCATTTAAGAGTACATATATGAGTTTTTCTTTTTGCACTGGCGGAGGTCACTGGGAAGGCTGTAACTGCTGGCTTGGGACTTGTATTTGGGAATCGTCTGCTTAAGATACATGCTCGGGTTATCAGTCGTAGTCTGCGTACCTTATTCTTAAGAATGCCGAACATTCTTCCTTCTCGTAACTAGGCATGAGAAGAAGATTATGATGGAAACCTTTTTCTCTTCATAATAAAGTGGTGGATGAATAACATGAATACAGGTCTCGAAACACATAATAATGATCCAAGAGGGAGACTCGCACCACAACCATTACGACCAGCAGACTTCGCCAAATTATGGTATTGATTTGCCTCGGAACACTACAATACAACCCTATGCACATGACCGTTTCTTCATTACAACTGCTCGCTCCTGTTGCACTTGTCCGACAGCTATCTACAGACTAAACGCCGTAACTCCTAACACCATTAGACTTCACTCCGCCCGGCTATGCTACATCAACTCCAGAAGCGACAGCGCCGCCATGTCCCAAAGAGAAAACCCAGATTCGAACAACTCCTTCACTCATGTTAGAAACTACATCAACCAGAAATATCACAACGGAACGAATATGATTACAACTATGAGAGGATCGCAACATAAAATGCATACATCGCCTATGAGAATTCTTTTTGTAGTAACACCTGAGACTACGACATTCCGAATACATACAGTGCTAAGTCCAGCTCCAAATTTGACCTAACTACAACCCAAACTGAATTGCAGCGACATCTACGCTCTCCTCAGATCAGTGACAACAGCATTAACAGTCTCCTTCCGAGTGAAAGTGACTTTAACATTTTGAACTCTTTCGGTATTAGAGGCAATAGATGTATTGTTTGCTATTAATTCATATCAAGAATATTTCTTCATTGTGGTATATCACACAAAGGTATGATTTTTCTATCTCTTATTTTGATTTTTTTCAAAACGACAAATTGAAAGTTAGTGCGTATATTTCAAACGATTAACAACACTAATCTAAATTATGCTATATTTCATTTTTTATTGAGTAAATAACTTCGTTGTACTTACTGTCATTAACATACGTCAGAGTCGCTAAGATTTCTACTACAGAGAGTGTGAATGAATCTTTAAGTTCATTTCTTGCCCTAAGCATTTATATCAAACATCAAACCTACTCGTCTTGACACCTCTAACTACATTATACATGTTTCGCTACTATCACACATAATAGATCGTACCGTATTTACCTATCTTAAGGAGCATTGTACTTTCCGCTATGCCATTTCAAACATTGATGCAGAGGTTGTTTGTTGTGTTAGCTCAATGGTGTTCGATAATGTTATTGAGAATTTCTCTTACGTGTTTCATATGAAATCATATGAATGTATACCATAATGTATACTATATGGTATTGTCTTGGCAAAACGCCAAATGTTCGGTTCTAATGTCTTCAAACCAGTCAGAAGAGAGTTTCCTTCTATGGTTTTGCAGCATCAAATGATGTTGTAGTGTTATTATGTACGTTTTCTATAGCTAAAGTGTGTGAGCGATTGCGCAACACAGAGTTTTGTAAGCAGCTAATGGCCTGCATATTGAATTTTTGCAGCAGAGAGATTGCTCTGCATATTGAGTTTTTGAATGCATATTGCATTTTGAGCAGCTATTGCCCTGCATAAGATCAACTTCTGAGTAAAGTTGTTTGAAACGATAACGGTCTACATTCCCTTTCGTACGTCATAGGTAATGTCAGTAATACACGCTCAGTTTTACAATTTTAATGATGCACTAAATCATGTCGATTCAGTTTTACGTTTTTCATGATATTTTCACTTACCGCTCATAGGTTCGATTAAATGCAATTTCATACACACACAGGTCGAGGTTTGATTGCAAATTAACAGACGTTATGGTTATTAGAGTAGGATTAACATAACACTAACGTTTTCACCTTCATTACTCTTGATTAATACCAAATTCTTGCCAGATTCTCTAAGCAAACATTCTTACCTCAATGTAGCTGGTATTGAATGATATATTGTATGCAATAAGAAGAAAAATTCAATATTGGTTTACAAGAACTATCCATAATAATGAGAGTTCTTTTCACAACACTTCGCTGAAGCAAATTAATAACCGTAGTCACTGATAAATATGTTATGCTGATGTTATGCAAAGTAAAAAATAAATTAAAAAAAGTACCAAAAAAGAGTAAAATAATATAAAAAAAATAAAGAAACCAAGAACTACAAGCTGATATTAACTTTTTATACTCGTCTTACAGGACTAGTATTAGCATAGATTATATACACCTACAAATCGCACACAGTCGAATACACGTCGTACACGACTAGGTCGAATATTTCGTAATTAAATTCAATACGAAATTCAGAAGAAAATTTGTTTGTCAATAGGAGAAATAATTATAGTCCTATCCTCCATTCCATTCTTTCTTCATACCTTCTATCTCGTTTCTTCTTTCTGGATCCAAACCTCTCAACCTCTTTCTTTTTCTTTAAGGTATGGATGGAATATGGATTTGGTTCGTAGGATTGTATTCTTTTTTTAACTCTGAATTCAGTATCCGCAGTAACAGAACAAAAACAATTTACGCTAAAGGTTATCTCTAGCCACTCCCACTATTTTATGATTCAACCGATAAGTAGATTCGCACTTTCAAATCAGGCTTTTAAGGAATTATTCAGTCGAATTTATCGAATATTGACACAGGGATGTCAACAGTAGCTACATAAATGATATTCTTTCACACTTAAAGTCAATACGAATTACAATGAATATGCAGTTTAATATAATAATCTCACTAATTAATTAGTTATTTCAGAAAGGTGTTTTGCATTCTTCAAATGTATCATGAGAGAAGGTTGCCCTTCATTGATAAAATAGGTAAATATCTATTTGGAATGCTGACAATGAAAACATCACAACATTTAGCAAGATATACAAATATGCTAAAGCAACAGAATAATGAAATTTGAATTTTTGTTGTTATTGCTCGATATGGAGATGATTTCTTCTCCTATACCTGACAAGTTGATAATAGAATTAGAACATGTTAACAGCGATTGGTTCAAACTCAAAACGCTTATACTATTAGAGCAAGCGATGCTTGCCATTGTCGAAAGATTCGTGAAGAATATTAGAAAAAAAGAAGAAAGGATTGCAGCTCAAACGGTTGAGACTCAGCAAATTAGTCCTACACCGAAATTTTCAGCAGGCGAGTTCACCTGCTATACTGATTTCACAGCATGTTTTAATGGAATTTATAGATCAAATCGAACGATCGCATCTATCAATTACATATGTTAGTCAAGAACGCCGGAGGATCCACATTACTGTTTATGATACTTATAGCAACAGGTAAAGATCATGACCTATATACTGCGCTACATACCCCAGTTGTCCAGATGACAATTCAAGATGTATCAATCAATACTAGTTTTAATGAAAGCATAACGAATAAACATTGTACAGTTACTTGGTTTACAAGAGATCATACAGCATTATGCCACGCATTTTTGATATCTTCATAAATTATACTATTAGTTGCCTCATGTATGAAATAATATATTGGGAAGTCATAATTCACATCCTATTAATAAGGACTATCAATTCAATATTATGAACACACCGTTCTAGTCAGCGCTTGATCCTAGGTTAATGACACCTGACGGAAATATAATTGTTCAGATAAATTAACATAAGTTACTGACTTCACCGATTAACCTATCTCTTACACAGCAATTTTAATTATGTTCTACTGACGTTATTTAAAATCAAATGGAAATAATAATAAAATAATAACAAAAAGAGTAAACTAACGTATAAAAAAGATATAAAAAAACAAGAACTGCATGCTGATATTAAATCATCAAACGTAACTAAGTGTAAAGTAGATCATGTAGAATTTAAAACAAAAACATAAATAATACTATAAAAAACATATAATTTTTTTGCATTACAGATTCTAACTATATTTCTTTTTTTCTGATGTCGTGCCTGACAATATTTTTTATTGTAATTTTCAATTATACATTTATATTATAATCTTAAATTCATTGAATGTTGTAGAATGTTTTTTTCAATGTATTATTGAATAATAACACACAGGTTGAATTATTCATTTACTATATTGTTATCACACAGCATATTATAGTATTTTCTTAATGTATATTTTTTTCACTTCTCATGAATGTACCACAAATGAAATTTATTTTCGTTGTCTTTTCCTACTTCTAAGCCTTTATCCATGCATTGTATTTTTGTATTTTTAATATTTTTACCTTTTTGTATACTTGTATTTTTTTCTTTTCGAGCCTCGAGGACTCGATTCAAATAACGCAGAAGATATTATTAAGATATCAATTTTTAAAAGAAATAATAACATCTAAGTTGTGTTAGACTATGTGAAAATATTAGAGAAAAAACAGTCTGCTCATATGTACTGAATTAACCTGTCGGTTACACTAATGTATATTGTCATTATTGCCTTCAGCAATAGGTTTGGCATGTAGGATCAAAAAGGGGGAGCCCGGTTCAAAAGTTCATAGCGAATGAAACAATAACACGATTTACCTGTTAAAGCCCAGCGGTCTTTATAAACTGTCACAAATTGACTCGGCAAATTGATAACTGTCTGGTTTAACTGTCTGGTTTAAAAGTTCATGGAAGCTAAATTGCCTCACGTGCAACAAATGTAAGCATCATACGACTTTAAAGGTCATTCGCTTAAGAGACAAACCTTTAGATCTCTCTCTGCTTTTTGGACTAGAAACAAGGGCATCCTTGAATTTTACACATGGACATGCGTGACTTTAACCAAGGTCGTGCGTGTTCTTAAAACTCTGAGTATAAAAAGGCAGAAACCCTTGTATATTTTAATTGGAAGTTCAAAAGCAAGACAGATCGTCTGTTTGTATTTTACAGGTAAGAAATTTCTGTTTTGTTACTCACCCTTAAAGGTTAAAGCTTTCTGTGGTAACCAGTCATCGTAATTTCGTTTTGAGTTCTCTTTTTAATTTACTATTATAATGTAACGGTATATGTATTACTTTTAAGATTTGATGTTTATTTGTATTTATATGAATTTACTTCTAGCTTCATGCTAAACTTTACTTAAGTAATAAAACTATTCTTTAGTTAATAAACTCTAATGTTCAATGATCTTTTCCAGGTCGTTATTCTAAATTAAATGAAAGAAAATACATTTCTTTATGGCATCAATCGCAACTATTGAATTTTAGGCTCTCTGAATACAAGTAATATCTAATCACTTGTATGTATTCTAAAAGGCAGAAAACTTTACAAGCACATGAAGTTGGAGTTCATATGAAAATTATTTAATATGTATTGTAGTATGTATTGTATGTATTTTTCAATATAAACGTTTTTATGTGTTGTATCTTTAGAATGTAGTTTATATATATATATATATATATATATATATATATATATATATATATATATATATATATATATATATATATATATATATATATATCAATAAAGAATTGGAAGTCCAAAAGCAAGATAGATCGTCTGTTTGTATTTTACAGCGATCCCACCTCTCCGCAGCCAAGCATTCCCCACAAAAAGATGTAACCGTATCTACACCATCATATGTGACACCTTATTCTTAAGAATGCCGAACATTCTTCCTTCTCGTAACTAGGCATGAGAAGAAGATTATGATGGAAACCTTTTTCTCATCATAACAGATAGATAGATAGATGGGTGGACGATAGATAGATAGATAGATAGATAGATAGATAGATAGATAGATAGATAGATAGATAGATAGATAGATAGATAGATAGATAGATAGATAGATAGATAGATAGATAGATAGATAGATAGATAGATAGATAGATAGATAGATAGATGGGTGGACAGACAGACAGACAGACAGACAGACAGACAGACAAATGTTAAAATGTTATATTATATGCAAAATACATGCTAGAGTGTGATTTCCAGTCTCAGACCAATACAAATCTCACTATGGCAAAGATAGATAGATAGATAGATAGATAGATAGATAGATAGATAGATAGATAGATAGATAGATAGATAGATAGATAGATAGATAGATAGATAGATAGATAGATAGATAGATAGATAGATAGATAGATAGATGGGTGGACAGACAGACAGACAGACAAATGTTAAAATGTTATATTATATACAAAATACATGCTAGAGTGTGATTTCCAGTCTCAGACCAATACAAAAATCACAATGGCAAAGATAGATAGATAGATAGATAGATAGATAGATAGATAGATAGATAGATAGATAGATAGATAGATAGATAGATAGATAGATAGATAGATAGATGGGTGGACAGACAGACAGACAGACAAATGTTAAAATGTTATATTATATACAAAATACATGCTAGAGTGTGATTTCCAGTCACAGACCAATACAAATCTCACTATGGCAAAGATAGATAGATAGATAGATAGATAGATAGATAGATAGATAGATAGATAGATAGATAGATAGATAGATAGATAGATAGATAGATAGATAGATAGATAGATAGATCTTATAAAATCATTGTATGATACATCTATAGCAGGCGTGTCCAAACCGCAGCCCAGTCCATCACAATGTGCGGCTCGCGGCCATGTGGGTGGTCTTTTTGAAAATATGCATTTTAATTAATATGCATAATAAGTGATAAGAAACTTTCTGCGCATGCAGCCCACTTCCTAAGCATTTTATCTGTTTTGGTTTCCAGCCAAAAACGGGTTGGAATCTCCTGATTAAGGATGTGCAATTCCAGTCCCATTTTCCTTACATACATACATACATACATACATACATACATACATACATACATACATACATACATACATACATACATACATACATACATACATACATACATACATACATACATACATACATACATACATACATACATACATACATACGCAGTTTGCCTCACTAGGGTTGGTGGACCTCATTCATGCATAAAATTCAAACATTTTATAGACAGTCATTTTGGTGTCAACCCTTCTGATGGTCTCACCCGATACGGGCTGTAACCCCCTAGTGACCACATTCGATGCTCACTTTGATTTATATTTTGATTTGTACAGAATATGGCCAGTTAGTGTCTTCACCCTTGCTGAGAGGTTTTATTTATTTTAGAACTCAGCAACGTTTCTGATTGGAGCTCAATTTTCTTTAACGTGCTCGGCCCATTCGTTCATTAATCTGCTTCTCAGCTCCTGAAACCATTTACACATATCGCATTTGTGGAGTTTCTAACTTTCAGCAACACAATTCAAAGTCAAAATTTACATTGGTAGAGATCATCAACCTTAGGCTAATGATTTAGAAGATATATTGCATAAACAACAGTCGTCACGTGGTATGATGGCTCATAATATGGTTGGTTGATACCCGTCAGTAATCCTGGTTTAGAATTTTTATTTAACGTGACAATATTCCCGGCGTGGTGCGATTCACGATCAGGGTCACCGTTTGTCACGGATAATCCTAGTTACGTCAGCGGCATATACCGCTACGATACATTTTATTCTAAAAAGGTTTTTTGTCATTCTATATAATTAATGATCGGCCTTGCTCGCTGTTCATTCATTGTAACATCAATCTGGGAGTTATCGTCTTCCCAAATTCTGAATGTTGACCACACATGAGTCGCATACACCATCGTTGCAAAACTCTTTTGGCTTCATGTATACCCTTGATTAAAGTCTTATTCGTCAAACTAACATCAACCAGAGCTCGCCTTGGCAAGTCAGGGGTTATTCTGTCAAGTTTGAATCTGGATTTGGAGAACTTATCGCAGATAATCTCGTATATTCGTCCATCATATAACTAAGGCAAATACATATTTAAATTAAACTTCAATTTATAATATACAATGATTCAAGCAAAGAAAAGTTACAAGTGGTTGATGGTTGAATCTTCAACTCCTTGTAATAAGTCTTGTGTAACAGGTTTCTGTGTATAACGCTTGCAGAGTGTGCGACGAGAGTGTCTAGGACCAAAGCCGAAAGAAATGTAACAAGGGAGTCATGGGTGAAATGCACTTGTGTGTCGAGTGTGATTGTATATAGAGCTTTGCAACGGAATTATGATTTAAATAAATAATGGCGTTAAATTTCGTTTCAAAAGCGTTGAAGACTTTCTTGCTTCATTTTCACTCTAGCAGCATTCCACATATATTTCATAGTAATAAAATAATAATTTAGAAAAGTGATACACACACACACACACACACACACACACACACACACACACACACACACACAAATCGGGTAGAGAAATAATGTCAATGAATTTGGAACACGTTCCAATATCATGAATTATTAGTCGTCGCGTGCTTGTATCATCAAAAGCTGTCAGTTAAAACGACTATTCGGTTCGGTTGATAATGCTGGTTATCTCATATTCACTGTTGGGAAAATGTATCATTGTCACAAATTGCTTTATGAGTGTTACAATGGTTTGATCATAGATTGCTTTGTGATTGATCATATTAACGGCCAATAAACTCGATAATTCTTTAAATGATGTTCAGGCTATTACAAATGTGAACGGGGGCATATTGGAAAAAAATAGTTATTATCCAAGACCAGTTAAATTTGTCAATACACAGACAGGCGAAGAAAGAGAATTTCAATTAATATATACAGCTTTGGTACAATGTGTCGCAGGTAACATAACCAACTCAGCGTTTTCAAAAGAAATACAAATTCATGTAGTTCAGTATCTCACTCTGGGGTCTCACTGGATAGTTTCGTATTTTGACACCCCCCTAATTTTTAAGGTAGAAGGCATGAGCCTGATTATCACAACCCTAGCATTTATAAACTCACATATAAGCTAAATCTGTAATGTGGTTTACATTTACTTTGAATTAGGCTTGTAAATGGGTTGCCTTGTTGGTGACTGCCTGTCACAGTTAGACTAGCACTGGAGATCAAATGCGTAACTTAGTCTGCAAATGTGCATCCGACTTGGCTTATGTATTTACATGTGTCTGCTTCAGAGGTAAATATCTAAAAATCTACATGGTTATGGGGTGATGAAAAGTATGTTAATTTGTTATAGTACTAGTGAACTTTCAAGATCAATAAGGTATATACTGACTCTGTGAGCCTGCTTCTCACAGGAACAGGTTGAAAATAGCTCTTTTCTGTCAAAAATGAATGTAAAAAAAGAGGGGTTGGTGGTAGTATAGGTTCAGTATCAAAACCACCAGTTGCATAAGGAATTAACCTTAATACCTTAGTCAGAATCTTACAAGCATCCTTTCAACAAAAATCATTAGTTAGTTTTTATTTGTATCTTTATTGTAAAATTATGATCATTTTTCTGCAATAGGTCATTGTCGGATGAAAATTTGGCAAAACAACTGTCCGGTGAGACCTGGAAAATACTCCAAGTGATGGAGATAACTCCGGAAAGATCTACCTATAGATTAAACAGTAGTCTCCCTTGTATCCCAGCTATATTCTACGACGGGATCACTTGTGGAATGTGATTTTTTTTTTTTTGTTAAGATTCCCGTGTTTCTTAAGAAAACGCAATCCTTGTCCCCCTAGTGTGTTACACCTTTTGTTTTAGACAAGAAATCTCTTCCTATGTTAGGGGCCGGGCAAGAGGAACATGGCAAACGTTGACAAAGATAAAAATAAGTCACGCTTCGTGGATATAATCCAAACGAACTATTTTTGGATCTCTAGGTTTTAGTAACTTTATAATAAAAGGTATGATAGTAATAAATCTCAACGTTTTAAAATTGATGTTTCGTTCTCGTGACTGACAAATTTATCGCCAGATGCAATAAATCGCATTTAATAACTGTGGGCTCTAAGCCAAAAATAAAAATGTAATGATAAGCACACCTAGCCACCACGTTAAACTACTGGGTCTTGATGATTTCGCACTCTACTTGGGGTGTGATTGGGGGGGGGGAGGGAGGATGGGATAGGTACAAGAAATTTAAAGTTATCAGTATAAATCTGTTAAAACCATGATTTAGAAAACAGGATCCCCTACCTCATGGTTAAAATAGAGAGTAAGAGTAACGCAGACAATGACTATTAATTACACATGTTTTAATGTAGTCAGGGGTACTAATATACTCATGAGGCAGTAGCAGTGGTAAATATAATAGATGAGATCGATAGCACTGTAGGTGTGACTTCCCTGACATTGTCAGGATCAAAGTTCTTGTCTAAAGACAATTGGTGTAAAAGACCAGGAGGTACAATTACCAGGAAGTACCACTGGGACAAAAAAAAAACAACATTACAATAACAAAGAAGTGCCACAATGAAAAAAAACCAACAAAGTCCTGGTGTAAAACACCAGGGGATACAATAACCAAGATGTGCCACAATGACACCCCCCCCCAAGTCCTGGTGTAAAACACCAAGGGATACAATAACCAAGAAGTACCACAAAGACAAAAGACCAAAGTCCTGGTTTAAAACACCAGGGGATACAATAACCAAGATGTGCCACAAAGACAAAAGACCAAAGTTCTGGTGTAAAACACCAAATGGTACAATAACCAAGAAGTGCTACAATGACAAAAGACTAAAGTCCTGGTTTAAAACACCAGGGGATACAATAACCAAGATGTGCGACAATGACAAAAAAACAAAACAAAACAAAACAAAACAAAACAAAAAAAAAACCCCAACAAAGTCTTGGTGTAAAACACCAGGGGATACAATAACCAAAAATTCATGAAGTATTCATATCTCGTAAATATAACTATATGAGAACGGTAGCACTGAAAGTGAGAAATAGCTATATAACGCTCTTACTGTCTATTTTTTGCTTTCATTTTAAACAGATATTTATTATATAACGAATCACGATAATATTCATGCGACTATCTCTGCAATTCAAAAATTGCATGACCGTATCCAACTTTCTAATCAACTTGATCCTAAAAAAATCATAAATGATTTTGAAATATTGCAAGAATGGAATTCTGATGGAAGATGCACACTAGCAACCGAATAGAGGTTATTACATTACTCCACCAGGCAATGAAGCATTTGCTTACTTATGTATGTGATGATACAAACATCCGGCAATTAGTTCCACTCGCACAGGCGATTGAGAAAATTAGATCAGGGTTGTTTCAAGAAGATGAAACAAAAAATATTGTATTTGCGCGTGTAATACAGTTGTAAACGATCGGATTGTTACAATCAAATTGTGAAAGCGAATGTTGTGAGACCAAATATAGCAGTATGTAACATTCCTACATCAGTATAGTATCATGCAATAATCCCTGATTATTGTCACCCTAACTGTTGTCCCTCACTACTATAATGGACGTTATATGGTATTTTTTTTATACCTTTACTCTGTCAAGGCACACTAGCCACCTCCAATTATATCAGTGACTGTTGTCAAGATTGCATTGCCAAACTTATCGTCACAGATTCACCTCTTAGATCAAGAAGGTGCTCTTGCTGGTCAGTAAGTCTGAAATGTATTGGATTATCACTTCACAGATGAACCGGATTAGCAGGTGCTAAGACAATTAAATATCCAGGTGGAACTTCAGGAGTAAATTAGTGGATTTTTCAAAATCTACTTGACAACTGCCATCTATCGCATCACACACCATACTGAATGCAAGTATTGACAATACCTGGTGATACATGACGACCACCGCTGTCTGGATCATTGTCACGTTTGAGAATACTGTGAGGGGATATCGCTCTCCATGCCTCATTGATTTTGGTGTAATACTCATTGATAAACTCACTGACGTTTTTTCTTCAGCTTGCTGCGTAAAATCCGGGACGTTTAAACGTTGACAGATCAGTGATGATAGTGTCCAGTACCGTGACCTTACCCCTGTTAATTTTCTATTGAGCCTAGATAGGTCCAATCCCTTTTCGCTATGTTCCATTCCACTTAAATCGGTATGAGAAACATTTACGCGACGAGTACAAGGCGCTTACGGGGAAAACCATGGAGTATCACAAAATGAGGGCGGCATTGCTTGAAATTCAAAACGAGATCGTGAGTCGACGAAGTCTAGCTGATATTGAAAAGCTTCCCTGGATCGACCTTCAACAGACCCAATCACTGACACCATGACAAACAGAAAAAGTGTACGGAAACGCAGTCAAAGGCTTTGTTTTTGACAATCCAAACATGCTAGTGTGCGGAACGATAAACAATTGCAACAGTGACTGCTGAAACCGACCATCCACCGGAACATAAAACACACACATCAACCAAACTTAGTGTGGTCTTAAATGTTAATTTCACACGGGCAGAGCAGAAAAAACTGCCAATGCCTGGATCAGATAGAAGTTGGCCATTGTTTCCAGCAGTGACAATTTCAGCGCGATCGTCGACATCATCTCGTCATATATCCAGCGTCTCATCGAGAAATAACAGCAGAGTACATCGGCATAGATAATCGCCGGAGTGAACTCTATCTCGTTTCAAACACCCAAGTACACCCCCTTTGCACTGAGGTATACACGTTCAACTCTCCAAAGAGGTTTGAGCTACCACAGCGTGTGTGAACGTTAAAAACAATGACGATCGCTGTTTGGTCTTGGCTGTATTTTCGGCATTACACCCAGCAGAGGATTATGCAGATTGAGTGTTAAACTGCAGGCCGTATCTAAACAGCATCAAAACAAGCAATGTAGCTGCTAAGTGTCCCTTTTTACCGTATTTGTCCGGTATTTTTGAACCTGAATACGGGTGTACGTTTTTCTTGCTAAAATACGTTTTTAGTATAAAATTTCCGTGCAATTTTCTATTTAGAAAGGGCACTCCGATCCATTCTGATAGAAATGTATTGCATGTATATAGGAATAGAGTTTTAAAAACATAATTGGTTCCTTAGAAATCGAGGCTACCATGTCTTTAACAGCCATATGACGCTATGACTAAGTCATCTTCGTGATATTCAGATTTTAATCATGCTGCAAAAGAAAGAAAACAGAACTGGAGGGACTATTGTGCAGTCTTGTTTAGAGTTATGAAACCATCTAATAAAGGAGAAAACTTCACATTTTGCAAATTCTTTAATGTGAGGAGGCGACCATGCCAAACAAGAACATGAAAAATCTACTAAACATCAAATTGCTGCTTCATCATCAGCAACTCAGCCTGAACTTACGATGGAAATAAATATCAGCGATAACCTTAATGTAATTCAACTGAAATTCGGCTTATTAAATATATTTTACAAACGAACCTTCCTCTTTCAGTTACTAGATTTGCTGACTGTTTTTCGCACACGTTTTCCATACAGTAAAGTCGATAAGGATTACTTATGCGCTAGAAAATAGTTCAATAAAAAATTCACACAGAATTCTGCTCATCAATGAAAGGTGGTACACTGGAATCGATAATGATGGAAAGAAAAAGAAACAAGGTGTGGAAGAAAAGGATCCTATAAACAGCCCTGAGTGCTTATTGCACTATTGCAGCTTGTAAATGGAGACCAGAAGGGAACTTGGTGCCTGTTCAGAGGGTGAAGGAGTGCAATACATGTATCTTTGATATAAAACAATTATGTAAGTTGTGTAGACGGCGTGGGTCGTTTCCTCGAAGTCGATCCGATCTATCCTGAACACTTGCACGATCTCCACAATTATTATCCATTCTGCGCTGAAGAACTAACGATAGACAATTGAACGATGTCCCCGAAGCAGTAGCGCAAAAAGCCGAGTTAGGTCTTGGAGACTCCAAAGTAAAAAAAGCTTATGCCCTACTTCTTAAATAAGACCAATAAAATCTTACATCGTCGACTACTCTATCAGTCTCTGAATCACGAGCTGATGTTAGACATAGTGAATCGTACACTCAAATTTAATCAGGCTCCATGGATAAAAAGTTACACTGATTTTAACATGCAGCCGTGCTCGCTAGTCCCCACGGAGTTCCACAAGGATATCATCAAGCTCATGAACAACAGTGACTTCGGCAAGACCATAGAAAACATCCGAATTGAAATGGTCAACGATGTACGTAGATGTGACATACTTGTTTCATCAGATGCTTTCATCGACATGAAAATCTTTGACGAACACCTGGTAGCTGTCGAATCCAGAAAACCCCATCTAAAACTCCATAAGCCCGTGTATGCTTTAGCAGCCATACTCGTTCTTTCCAAAATGCTCACATTGGATTTCCATTATGTTTTAATCAAGTCGTAGTATGGTGATTGCACTCATCTACTCGTGACCGACACCGATTCGCTACGACATTGAGACGGTGGATCTTTAACAGGATATATTTGACATAAAGAAAAACTTTTCGATTTCAAAGATTTCTCGCTACATAGTCCGTTTTACTGAGCAGACAATACAAAGGTCTCTAAAGTTGAAATATGAATGTAATGATGAGCCTATTTAAGAGTTTGTCGGTCTACGCTCCAAAATATACTGTATCAACATGGACACGGATGCGGTGGGTGTAAAGGATCACAGCTTTAAAAATGATTTCCTCATTAAAAGTGGCACAATCGAACATTACAGGGAAGCCGTGATTGGTGGTTTCAGCTATTACACGATGAGAACTTTATTATCACACCAACAGAGGATTTCCACGTTGATGGTCAATAAAGAGAGCTGATGAACCTTCGAAGATAAACGATACTGCTCCGATGGTGTTTCAATGTTTGCGACATAAAAACATCAGACCGAGGTCAGTTCCTGTGAAGTAAACATGCCTCACCCTGTAGTTGACGTTAATTCACTATCACCACCAAGTAGTCTAGAACCACAATGGTACAAAATCCACATCGATCACATCACCCGGTGATCCGGAATCCAATGGTTTTCTCTTCAAAATACTTTTGGTATAGAACCCATATTTTTGGCATAAAAAGTGGCCCAGAACCTTTGTTATACTATATTAAGTCCAAATCACACATTCTTCTGTATAAAGATCACTTTCAAGAAAAAGTAGTCCAGAATTCTTATATCGCATACTACTATTGAATTGTTGAGTAAATATTAGGCCGTGACAGTTTCCTCTACCACTCCTTTCTGTTATACTCTCCACTTCTTTAGGTGACAAAGGGTGAAGTTCCCCTTACGATAGATCCTGGCAGCATCTCTCCTTAAATTGTACATGTCAAATAAATGGAATGTCTCTTTTTATGCAGAGATATTTTCCCATTGAATGAATGTGTTGATGGAATAAATAAAATTACCACATACTCAGCAGGGGCTGGGGTGGGGGCTGATTACAAACTGAGCAAGTTTATCTCCGAGTGTAAGTTTTTTTTAAAAAAAAATAAAAAAAGCATAGAATACGACTGGGTGTTGTCAATAGTTTTCCTTCTCGACTAACAAGTACATGTACCTGTGGCCGCAGCAGTCTGCAGGAAGTACAGTGTGATATATTTTTTTTTTGGTATTCATCCTCATTCCACTGCACGAATTTGTTCTAGGTGAGATTTACTTTGCACGAGGAAATTGCTTTATTTCTTCTATTTTGAAGATATCATCGTAATGTCTTCCAAGATTATGTAAGACATGAAATTGGCAGTAAGATATTTTCAAGGTATCCATGCAGTGCAACTTAAAAGACTGGTGGTTAAAATGAATTAAATGGAGTCACCATTAAATAGCCTGAAATGTTAAATAAAACTGACCGACAACCAATAGGTCGTCTGTTTGAATGAATGTTTTGTTTTCTTGTCACTGAAAAGAATTGCATATAAATATATGATAATCATATATCTGTAATCTGCACACTGGAAATACAGCCAGTATGCCAACATACCTAAGGGGTACTATCTTTCAAAGATGGAAAGACAATCAAGGTCATACGTGTATCGATATGTGTCGTATCGCAGGCAATCTATCGTGAATCGATACACGGTACAGGTGTATCGTTTCACCCCTAATTATTATAGCAAAATCAATGAGCACTTTCTGTTTCCTCTGGATAGTCAATACAAATATTTTTGATCTCGAATAATATCTAAGTACAACATAAACCACGTTTGCAGATTTTCTACAGGAACACAATAATATATTGCGACTATATCTCGCAACAAATCCCACGTGAGAGCAAACTCTACTCATTTTGCGTCGAATTATGCCTATTCACGTGACCTAGCGTAACCAATGGGAAGTTACAGAATTATTCTCGATACATGGAAATCCCATCAGTCACCGAGAAGTTACGACATACGCGCCACTTCAAGTCGTATTTTGTTCGATTATTATTATAAATTATAAGCACATACGTAAACATCTATTTATAGGTCTTATGTAATTTGCTTTCTTAACAGAGCCAGGCACGTACACAAATTTTATAACAAAAGATATTCTGTACAATTTACAACCATGAATAAAAATTACGAAAATAAAAAAATATATCTATCAGGAGTTACAAAAAAATGTATATATATATATATATCTATATATATATATATATATATATATATATATATATATATATATATATATATATATATATATATATATATATATATATATATACCAATTCTTTCCAATAATAATTATTAATATTATAATATATCAAATTAATTTCATCATGATAATGGGATCCCCCTCAATGTTTTTCTTTGCTGTTTGATGTGGCAGGTAAGGTCCTTAGAAAAAATATTTCCCTGTCGCAGATTTGTTGTTATTTTACCTGTATCTTGACAACCTTGAACAACTTAGCGCCTGATTATTTTTGGAGAGGATTCATCCTTTTCTTGATCAGACCGTTTTATGAATAACAACACATACATTTTATTTATAAATATTAGAGGCCTGCAAGGTTCAGTACTTATACCAAGGGAATTCTCCAATGGGTAAAGCAAAAGAATGCATCTATTGTATGCATGCAAGAAACTCACAGTACAAAGACGTATGAAAAACATTTGGCAGCTGAATGAGGATACAAATGTATATTTCGTTACTGTATAAACAATAGTGCAAGGGGTCAACATATTCTTTTGAATTTCTTTTGAATTTCTCCTTAGAGAAAAATGTGACTGTCGAGAAAGATTTATTATGTTAGATATTACAATTAACAGAAATATAATAACCCTCGTAAATTTAAATGGTCATAATGATTGCAACCAAGCCTTTTTAGAAATCTAAAGGAAGAAATGTTAGTATTTGAGAACTCATCAGTTATAATGTGTGGAGTAGGAGATACTGTTTAAGAGTTTAAGACCTAGATTTGGATACTTATAATATTTTACATGACTAACACCAACAGTTTAAAGCAGCAATCCAAGATCTAAAAAAAAACGAACTGGAATTAAATGACCCCTGGAGAAATTCCAATCATGATTCAAAGATGTATTCATAGAATAAACAACTCTTTTGAAGTCGAGTAGATTATATTACTTTCTTGTAGGTGATATTTATATGAATACAGCTGTTACACTTATCTTACCAGGATATAGGACTGATCCCAGGATATAGGACTGATCATACAGCTGTTGTTTTGAGTGTGGCTTTTTCAAAGTGTCCAAAGGAAAAGGATACTGGAAATGTAATGCTCACTTGTAGAGGGATAATAATTACATCGACTTGGTCAAGAAAGCGTATAGCTGGCTTTTTAAATGACGGTTCTCTTTACTTTTTCTTTCCTGTAATCAAATATTCTTTAAAATTTTAAAAATGAAAATAAGATTGGAAATTATAAATTATTTTATTAAAGAAACAAAAGAGAAACGGGATAACTTAAAGAAAATTGGACATTAAATATTAGAAAGTCACAAGGGCTTGTCGGATTACTTAGATGAGGAGGCTCTGAGAAATTTAGAAGAAAAAAAGAAAACATAACTAGAGAAATCTGGGACAAAATACATAGGAGTTTTTATATTAAGGTCAAAAGCTCGATGGTATGATTTGGGAGAAAAAAAAAACATCAAATACTTTTTAATTATTGAAAAAAGCAGTATTATCAATAATACAACAAAGGAAATCATTTTAGATGATGGGACAAATATAACAGACTAAATAGATACCTTTGAAGCCCCAAAACAGTTCTACCCTGAATTGTAAAAAGGTAAAACTGATCAGCTCATATTAATGATATTTAAGAAACTCGAAATAGATTTTTAATCACAATATTAAATTAAGTCCAGAGGAAAGAGAACCATGCGAGGGTTTACTTGCAAATTAATGAATATAGCATGTATCTAAAACGGATGGAAAATGGAAAAAGTCTTGGCTCCGATGGATTTACAGCAGAGTTTAATAAAAAAAAATGTTTGAAGGCTATTGGGTGATTTCTATGCATGTCAATATAGATGCAATATAGGAAAAACTTTCAGATTTTCAGACTCAAGGAGTCAGTACATGTCTACGAAAAGAAGACAAAATAGAAGATATTAAAAATAATTGGAATGAGATAGCTTTTGGGAGTTATTACAGCTAGGATTACAAAAAGTTCTTCCATCAAGTGATACTCAGAAAGGATGTAAGAAAGGTAGATTCATTGGCGAAAATACTAGGCTATTATATGATGTCATTGATCAGCTAGAGAATCAAAAAAGATACGGTTTATTATTGTTAATAGACATCGAAAAGGTATTGGAATCAATTAACTGGATCTTCGTGGGAAAGCTTCACAATATTTTAACTTTGGTGATTCTGTTTGTAAGTAGTTTAAGCTGTCTTGTAATTACTCTAAACGTTGTGTCATATGTCAGCATTTTTTGTTTTGTTTTTTACTTGAAACAGGATGCCGTCAAGGGGATCCTTTTGCGCATTATCTGTTTATTATTGGTGTTGCGTTTTGAGCTATAAATTTAAAGCAAACTACGGATGTACGAGGATTCGTCTTTGATGTTTTTGAGTATAAATTAGGTCAGCATGCTGATGACGCTTTATTCTTATCGAAGGATCACAGCCTTCTCTTAAAGCAACTGTGAATATCTTGCAAGACGTTTTTCTATTATCTACTTGTGTGATTTGGATTTTTAGCGTAGCTTTAACAACTTTTCAGTCATATCGCTACGATGTCTGCAGTGTGGTAGTTTATAGCGATGTCTAGCACTGAGGCATCATGCCGCAGACATGTATCATACTGGCCCACCTAGACCCATTATCCTGAAACCAGGCTGACCTGTCCTAACACTAACCTCTTAATGTTGAGCTCTAAGCGAGGCAGCTGTTAGTGCCATTGTTGTAAGTCTTTGGTATGACACGGCCGGGGATAGAACCCTACGACCTCCCGCATCCGAGGCGGACACTCTAACCACTATAATGAAGGATTAAATATGATACACAATAACTTATTTATTATGTATATTAATATGAGTTAAAAGATTATGGAAAACTAGGATGAAGCATTGCAGAACCTAGTCCATACAGCTGTGTTTAGAAATATGAATGATATTTGGAATTTAGGGAGAAGAAAATTAGAAGAAATTGATACACTCATTAAAATATGTTTTTGGAGAGATGTAATTTTGGCAGTATCGAATTGGAAAGAGGATCCTCAAAATACAAATGAGTATTTACCCTTAAGATTTTTTAAAAATAATTTTGTTCTACTTAGAAATTTCCATCAATATAAATCCTGGAAAGATGTCAGCATTGCAATTCTCCGTGATTTAGTTGATGTTTGCAGTAATTTAAAACCTTTTGAAATGATAGAAAACCGACTAAGATTTTTTTAAAAATACTTTTCATTAATATCCAAAATTAAAAAAATCTCGGAAAGTTGCAATCAAAAACCCATTGACTCACAACATGTTTGATTATAGCATCAGGATAAAATAATTAACTTGCAGAAACAAAACTCACTGAAGTTTGTTTACATAAATATTTTAAAAAGGCAAAGAGGGAACACACTGGCAAACAATAAAAGTGAATGGAATTGTTAAAAAAAATATAAGTAATGAAAAATGGTCTAAGATTAGAGCCAGTCGAAACTTGGTGCTAAGTTGATCTCTCTTAATTTGAAATTAATTCTTAGAATAATTGTTACTAATAGTTTCTGAAAATGAATTAACATATTAGATGGCGACAAGTGCTCTTTCAGTGTTCAGCATCTATTCAACAACTGCAATTTAAAGTTTTCGTAATCTTATACTAAACGTTTTGCATCTTGTTGTCAAAATATTGTACAATTGCCCGAAAAAGAAATACGTTTAGGAAGTGAACAATTATGCATTTTGTGTAATCCAGTGCTTATTGTTTTTTAATTTACAAAATATTATATTTACACTTGCAGATTCGACATGCAAATTGCTTCCATTTATGTTTTCAAGTAAATAGTTGAGGCGCATAAGAACATTGAAAAATATACTGCTAAATTAAACAAAAACCACTGCCAATTTATTCAAAAATGGGCCTCAACCATGAACATGGAACTTGTATAGTGCGGTAAACAGGAACTAATATTTTAATATTGCAAAGTTTATGTCACTCATTCACTTTATACTTGCGTCAACCTAATATGTGTTACAAGAGATTGCGTGCAATATGCACGTGTGCATGCGCGCGAGTGTGTGTGGTTTCTATTTTCGTGCATTATATTTATTGTCCCTAGATTAGGCGAAAACCAGAAATGTTTTAATTGTTAGGTGATCTTGGGATGTTGCTCTCCTATCCAGTGGTCAACCTGTTACGATGACAAATTTTAGGGGGGAAAAGAGAAAAAAAGGATCGATAAAATTGAAAGAAAAATTCTTAAATGAAGCAATTAAGACCCAAATGTCAACAATATCTTTGATTCAAGATATAAAAAATTAAAAATTTTCAAAACAAATGTATAGACTAAACATGACAAAATCATTTATCTGCTGTTGTAAAATCACGAGACAATAATTATATACCTATATAGTCATTTAATGCAGTCATCTATATATCTCACTTCTAATCCAGCTGGGTCTATGCTGATGTAACGTGGACAAAATGAACCCCGTAGAAAAATGATCTCCTGTCTTTTTTTCTGCGGAAAATAACGACCCTATCCATAGAAAAGTGAGCCACTGGTTGCGGGTGGGTGGGTAATTTTTCTAATGCTTACTTAGTTACAGGAAAGTACACTGAAAAAGGAATTAAAGTACGTAATGACGGGTAGAGGAGTTAAATCTAGAGCCTCGCGATCTAGTTAGAATTTATCAAATACTACAGCGGACTTCCTTTTGAAGTTTGAAACATCGTGTATGTCACCGTAATTTATCAGATGTCTGAAACATTGTGTATGGCAGCGTCTTTTAATTAGAAGTCTGAAACATAGTGTATGGCTGCGTCTTTTATTTGTAAGTCTGAAACAGTGTATGGCAGCGTCTTTTATTTCGAAATCTGAAACATTGTATAAGGCTGACTCTTTGGCAACTTGAAAGAAAATCTAACTACAAAATGCTGGAGACGCATTATGCTACCTCATTTTCAACATGGAGCCCACCGAATATTATGCGGTTATGAACTTTGTCCAGGGGTTGGTTTCCTCTCCTTAGATCCCAGTCAGTTGTTGCAAAGTGACTTTGCCAGAGTCAGGACTTAATAGTCCTAAGGGAGTGGGGGTGAGGTGGGGAGCATTACTATCCTAAGTTCCAGGTATGGGAGGATAGAAACAAGGCCCACTGCCAGCCCAGGTAAAGGGAAAAGGAGTATAACCTCACCAAGCCTATATAGGGATAATACAATTCAAGAATCTGAGGAACAAACGTAGAGTAGCCCTGACCAAACTATTTATATACTATTTATTACTTTCAAAACACAAGAACATAGAACACTTACAGGGAGGACATGGGAAACCCACACCAAAACACATCTTTCGAAAAAACAGGGTGTCATCTCCAAGTCCTAGCCAGCCATATATGTCAGAACGGGGCTAAAAAGTGTCCATAAATTTAGGAACTTTGTCGCACACAAAGTATATCCAGAATCAATTATTAGAGAAATTTTAGATGAAAGTGAATAGATTTTGATTTTAATGATGGCATTCTATATTTTAGTTCTCTGCAGGTACTTAGGATTGATGAAGTTGAGAAAATTTTACAGATATTGGCGGTCACTTGGGAGTCAACAAAACGTCAGTCCTTTTCAATTTGTATGCCCAAAAATTAAGTGATGGTGTGTATAGATTGTGTCATGTCCGACCGTCCGTGCGTTGATCTCGTTTCGTGTCGGATATGTAGCTCTGAAACAGTTCAAAAGAGTCGTATAAAACATCTAGAATATCAAAACCATGTTAGTCTTTCTGAGGAAAAAAAAAAGATGAATTTCAAGCAGATACACTATTTAAGCCCGCGGTTGAATAAGAGATAAACTAATTTAGAAAAGCATTAGTATTAAATAATTCATGTATACAATTACTTGTAAAAATATTCCCGTTCCATCGCACATTATTTAAAGAATGTGTTATTATTGTAGTGGGTGTAGTGGTTGGGGTGTATCGTCATTCTTCACTATGAATTGGCAATACATGGCGGCCAGTATGAATGGTGGTGATTAACCCGGATATATCCGGCAAGAACCACCGACCCAACGTAAGCTACAGGCAAACGGCAAACTTTCTGACATTATTAGATAAATATTGTTAGGAT
Organism: Potamilus streckersoni; assembly: GCA_016746295.1. Classification (NCBI taxonomy): domain Eukaryota; kingdom Metazoa; phylum Mollusca; class Bivalvia; order Unionida; family Unionidae; genus Potamilus; species Potamilus streckersoni. The sequence continues at coordinate 74,597 of JAEAOA010001761.1, forward strand.
AGTCACAGAGAGAGAGAGAGAGAGAGAGAGAGAGAGAGAGAGAGAGAGAGAGAGAGAGAGAGAGAGAGAGAGAGAGAGAGAGAGAGAGAGAGAGAGAGAGTATGCAAATAGACTGTCACAACGCAACGATTTGATTTAGAACTAGAATGATTCATGTAGAATGTTGGCGTGTTTAAAGAAAATATGCACATTGAATTTGCAGATATGAGCGTATCAAATTTGTAAAGAACCGTAGGCAGTTGTAAAGATGCAACCTTGAATGTATATCTTGTACATACAAAAAGATGTAGAATAGAAATATACGGCATATACTAACAGAAAATACATGCATGAAATTACGACGACAATTACAAAAAATTACGACTATCCTCTACTATATTTCTGGCCTGCTACGGTTAAGTGTCAAGCCACAATCTTGCAGGGAAAGAGTCGATTTAGCTAATTTGCATAGGTACGTGTGTAGCAGAGTAACCCAGTTGTCTTAAGTACATCTAAGAGACGTGTTGCAGAAGCTATTGTTACACATCGCTGCATTGAATGAGAATGTTGATGCTACCTTAAATAAAGTTTTTGATCAGCAGCAACGTTTATTTGCAGATGGGCTTTTTACTTCATATATAAAATGGAAAACATGATTATTTCATCTGTCTGAATAGTATTCAAGTGTGATTCATTGACGAGAACAATTCAGGAGACAAACGTATCTCGTGGTAAGACTGTATCAGATACAGTTCTGACAGCGCTAACATTATTTTTATAAAGCTATTTAAGTGCTGAGAATTGTTGTTTAAAAAGAACATACCAAACCACCCCCATCCCCATATTAAAATGGTAGGTTGCTCTGTAACATTTGGTCAATGATTTACTTTCCTTCAGGCAGTAACCTAAGCTGCATTTGCTCGTGCAAGTGCAAGAATATTGTGAAAACAACTTTTGACATAATCAGCTCAGCTATGCAAATGAAGATCGTGTTTATAGATCACGTGGCCTGGATGTATTTAAGTCCATTTCAAAAATATTTTCATTGGATTACATGTCCTGACTTGCGTAAGTAGTCTGTATAAAATATATTCGTTTATTTTCGAAAGCTTTGGATGGGGGTTGGATTTTTCTGATCAGGTTTAACTTTAATAGGTGGATTGTTTTGCACATTGTTTAATACCAAAACAATTAAATATATAATTTTTCTAATGTTTAACATTTATAGAGCAATTATGGTCAGCAATGTGCTTTGCAATTTCATGCTTCAGATATGATCACGTAGGTCTCTTTCACGGTGCTTAATGGTGATGACGGGTCATGACTTTACATCCCACTAATTTCATTCAGAAACTTGACTATTTTGTATTTTAATTGACTTGTGTGTACCTCTAGTTTTAAATTATACATGTTCTGGGACAAGTTTAGGTAATTAAATCTCCATTACTGTAGTAATATCACAGGAGTCTGACGTTTTATGAATCAAGTTCGATGAAATATGACAACACGAAATCACCTTATCGGGACTATAAATTAAGATATGCACATATGGATGGTCACCTTGACCTTCTACTAATTTATTATTATTATTATTATTATTATTATTATTATTATTATTATTATTATTATTATTCCTAGGTGTGTCAAGTAAACCAAAGGTGGATATAGAACTTAATTACATTGAAAATGGAACTATTCTAGAAGATAGTGTTGTCTGGGTTTGGCTGGCTATGATTGGTTGATAATGAAAGTTTGTGTGTGCGTGTGCGTGTGTGTGTGTATATTTATAAATTGAGCCTCTAGGATTTAATTTAAATAATTCTAATCTAAGTGAGGGTGAAATAACAAAGTTACAACTATATTTAAGTCAAATGTTTGTGCCCAACATATTTCTAAAATAGGGAGCCAAGCCAGTGTAAGCTAAGAGCCAACCTGACATCAAAATAGTGAAAACTCTGATAGTGATGGGAATTCTGTCAGAAATTCATAATCAATCTGTTCCGCTTAGCCAACTGATAAATCAGTTGTAATTGGTTACCAATAACAAATCAAACTTTTGTTTGTTATATTGTTTTATTTTTGCTCAAGAGATCAAAATGTTAATGTACAGGAGCACTTTCGTTTAATGATCTGTTTTCTTTTCTATTATATTATATTCGTTCTACTACTGTTAAATGAAAGCAGCTTTTTATAATAGGTGAATGATCAAAATACTGTTGCAGTCCCCCAAACTCCTTTCATTCATATTTGTCTATAATTTGAAGTATAGTAGAACATGTTTTCTTGTTAGTCATTATTTACAAATACTACAAAGGATTTTACATTTAAACTAAAACAAATCATCAAACTGTTTAACTACATCAATTTTATCATGTAATGGTCATATATGTTCACCTATGGAATATGAATCAAATATGATATATTTTGACTTTAGTAATAATTCCCAAATGTACGTAAAAGTTCTGTAATTTTTGTCCAGGAAATTTTCAAAATGCCTTTACAAGATCCTTAGACAAAATTGTTGCATATGAATATCATGTTTCTGAAAATTTAGAAGTATAGTCAGGTTTTCTTTTTTTGCTGCAGTCACAACTTTGGTCGCAAGTAATTTAATCAATATTATGCTGCTTTTAGGCATTTGTTCAAGAGCACCATGTTTTATTGTCATTGATAATCATGACATCAAATGGTGAAAATGAAAATTTCTCATTCTATAATTTGTACAGTTTTTCATTGGATGGCACATGAAGTCTAAGTTCTTTTCCTGTCAGCTATTCTTGTCACATGTTCATAGCATCATTATCTTGTACATGTCCAAATGTTGAGTTGTTAGCATTATGCAGTCAAATAGCAGTTGTATCATTCTAAGGCAAATGTTTACATATTTTCTCAATTATAGAATGAAACAATTACAGATCATTGAATTTATGAATATTAAGTAAATATTAAGTAAAGCCCATGACAATGACTTCACATCATTCAGTATGAGGTTTATTATTTTATAAAGCAATTAAGCATCATATTTACCTTAAGTAGTATATAACATGTTTTTCTTTTGTTCTTCTTCAGGCTCTTCTAACATGTTAGTGAAAAATTACCATTCTTGTATATTTTATTTTTCAGTATTCTTGATAAGTGCTTGAAATCCTCCCTTGGTGCTTGCCATATCTCGGTACCAGTGTTTGCTAGTGAATAAGTGTCGTGTCAGTGATGGTACTCTGGGAATTATTATCCTGTCAAGGTGGTATGTGCAATTAGGTTGGGACAAGGTCAGTGGCACGGAAGAGAGCAGCTAAGGTATGTATCTCACTTTAAATAGTATTGACTATATATTCATTGTAAAGAAAACTTGGGAAGTACCATGCTGTAATTGAGTGGTAGCTTTATTCAAGTATACAGAGGAAAACAAATTTATTTGTTTTAAGATCAGATATTAAAGTGCACTACACAAAAACAACCTATAATTATGTTACATTGCATAAAGTGAATTCATGAAATTTACTTTTCCAAAAGCTTCATTTCAACATTTTAATTTTTTAAATTCAAGACCAATAAAATCCTACTAAGATTTATTAATCATTTGATATCACAAAAGCATTAGGATTTCCATAGAATTAAAAATGCAAACTATATCATGAGTGTGTGCAGATATCGATACTGGTATGATTATTGCTCATTTTTGAAGTCAGCCAAATCCTTTGAAGCAAATTTTTGTACAGATTTTGAATTTGGCAATATATCACTGGCATGACCCGCTATGATATTCTAATTCTACCTCGTTATGATATTCTACCTAGCTATGACATTCTAAGCTACCTCGCATCACTATTAAGAATGAATAAATCTTGGCTAGCAAAGATATGGCTATGTATATGTATTCTATTGCAGTTAAGAGGCTAATGAAAGAAATCTTAGAAGTACATAAAAGTGAATGTTTTGTTGATTACATCTGCTGGTCTGATGTTAGAAAGACAGTAAATTGGAATTATCAGGATTAAATGTTCATGGTTGGGTATTTATCATGTGTAAATTTTACCTAATCTCTCCAAGTTTACATAATGTCCTTGCGCGTTATTAGGTAAAATTAACACATCATTTTAATACCCAGCCATGATCATTTAATCCTAGTTTTTTCATCAAGACTTGTGTCTCAATGGTTATAAATACAAATTGTGCCATTGTGACTTCCAATATGGCCATAATATTGATACTCCTTGATGGATACCAGCATGATTCGTTTAAAGGATTTCTGCTAGTTTGTCTTAAATGAAAAAGGCAATTTTCTCATCTTTGGTATGGCTGCCAGGATAGATATCTTGAAAATATTATCAATACTTCTAAGTGGAAAGGCATATTAGATGTTATTTTATTTTTCTGGTTTGGCTTAAATGAAAATGATGCTAATTTGACATGCAGTGTGGCTCTATTGGGGGACACATGGTACTAATTGACAAATGGGAACCAGTCTAGAAATGGGTGAACTTTAGACTTTTGGCTGACTAGGATTGGTTAATAATGTAAGTCACATTCCTGAAAGCCTTGGGGTCATTTCTTCCCAGAACAGATGTCATTGAATGATCAGTGTTGCTTTTCGGTTTAGTGTGTGTTAGACATGGCTTTAGAACATGTTACCTAAGGGTGCACAAACTAATATTTAATCATTCTTAGAAGCCACTAATTTTAATAGAGGATGAGTCAATAAAAAAAACTCAATTGTAGGGTATTATTTAGCTGCCAGTGTATTTATCCTTGTTTGTTCTCAGTACATAAAGCAATTTAAAATCTTGAAAAGCTATAAAGTGTTTATATGAAAGTAGTTTATTGATAATACACTGGCTACTTAGTTGTATTATAATAGGACAAGCTGTTTACTCTCTCCTGTGTGAGTAAATGACAAAAATGTGGCTTAGAATGACCCTCTATTTGTTGCATGAATATCTATCTTGTGTTAATGAACCTGTTAGATCAGTATTCACAATAGTCTATACAAAATGAAAACTAATAAAAAAAAATATTATAAACTCATTGAATGTGTAAGATATTTTCAATAGCATATTAATGTAAAGATTATTTCTTATCAAATTTGACCAAGCTTGTCTTTGAAGATTTGAGGATTAATTCTGACATAAAACTTAAAACAAAATTAAACACTGATGAAACTTTGGATGTGTAGAAATCAACCTGCTGAATCATATGCACTGAATAAAATCCAGATATAGATGTGTGTATGGAAACACAAGTCTGTAGATATTTTTGTGCTACAATACTGTCATTAGGAACAGACAGTAGTTGAGTGGCTCTACCTTAACATACTCAAAATTTCAACTTTTTCAGATGCAAACTCCAGAACTTGCAAGAGGTGTGGAGACTTTTCTGCTTGACCCACTGTTAAACCCCTCCCTCATAGAAGTGAGTCTGAAGAATCCACTTACTATGAATATAAGGCAGGAGGCAGAGAGTGCATTTGATGGTTTTTTAACTGTCTGACCTAGCGATTTTAGTTTATAATCTGGACTGTCAGAACTCTGGAACCATCATATAAATGATGGTTGATGTAGAGGGAGATGGGGAAGGAAAGGTTTGTCTGGAGTGTATTTAACACTGTCCTTTCCAGTCAGTGGACCTTGATTATGTAAGTCTGTCTGTATGGATATTGGTTCCATTGCATATATTTGTCTGCATGTATGGTTTGTTTGTCTTGTGTTGTCTTGTCCCACCCAGTGTGGTGTGTCATGCCTGTGTCTGTGTGTTGTGTATGCCTGTGTCTGCTGTGTGTTGTGTATGCTGTTGTATATGCCTATGTCTGCTATGTTGTGTATACATTGCCTGTGTCTGCTGTGTGTTGTGTATGCCTGTGCCTGTGGTTTCTTGTGTATGTGTCTGCTGTGTGTTGTGTATGCCTGTCTACTGTGTGTTGTATATGCCTATATTTATGGTGTCTTTTGTATTTCTGTGTCTGTCTTCTGTTTGTGGTGTGTTGTGTATGTCTGTGTCTTTGTCTTCTAACCTATGCCTTGCTGTCTTGTATTGTCACATGTCTTGTCATTCGGGTTAAGTCATTTTTATGGTGTGTCATATCTGTCTGGTTTGTATTGTCCTATGTCTTGGCATGCTGTTCTGTCTTATCTTGTTTGTGATGTGTCACATCTGTCTGCTTTGTGGTGTCCTGTCTGTGTCTGCTTTGTTTGCCTGCATCTGCATCTGATGCCTTACTGTCCTTTATTGTCCTATGTCTTATGCTGTTCTGTCCTGTATTGTCTGAGATGTGTTGTGTATACCTGTGTCCATGTCTGTTGTGCATAGCTGTATCTGGTGTGTTGTGTGTGCCTGTGTCTGTGTTCCATCATGTGCCTTGATGTCTTGTATTGTCCCATATCTTGTAATGCTGTGCTGTCTGTTATGTCTGTGGTATGTCATGTCTGTGTTTTTGATGTGTTTTGTATGTTTGTTTTCTGTTCCATGCCTTGCTGTCTTGTAAATGAATTTTATAGGGACCATTTTGGACACATGAAATCTCAAATGACATTAATAGGGACTTATTTGGAAACATGAAATCATAAAGTGATAGGGCCTCTGTTGGACAAAAGTAATATTGATAGGACACCTTTTGGACAAATTAAATTTCTATAAATGAATTTAAAAAGACTTATTTTCTACATGTCAGTTTACAATGAATGTCTTTCATAGGCACCATATTGGACACACAATGCAATGATTGAGCCCTGTTTGGACACAAAAGCAAATTTTGAATGAATCTGATAGGTAAAATTTTGGACACAAATGAAATGTCAATGAATGATATTGATAGAAACCCTTTTGGAAACAAATTAATCACAATTACTTAGTGATAGGGTCTCTTTTGGGCACAATCCTCATTGATAGTGACCCTTTTGGACAAATTAAATCTCCATACATGAATTTGATAGGGACCATTTTGGACACAAATGAAATCTCAGTGCATGACATTAATTTGAGACTATTGGAAACATTAAATCTTTGAAAAGGACATTGACAGGACCCATTTGGACACAAATCTATTCTCAATGACTCATTGACAGGGACCAATTATAGACACAAATCAAGATGACTGGACATAAGCAGATATTAAATAAATCTGATAGGGACCCTTTTGAGCACATCTGAACAATGACATTGATAGGGAGCTAGGGAGCCATTTTGGAAACAAATTACACTAAATGATAGGGCCTCATTTGGAGACAAATCTCATTGATAGGGACCCTTCTGGACAAGTCAGATCTCTGTAAAATGAATTTGTTACACTTTTGGACATTTAAATTTTCAATGAATAGCATTGATAGGGACTATCTGTACACAAATTGCAATGATTGGGTCCATTTTGATATCAAACAGTTCTTGAATGAATCTAACAGGAACTCATTTGGACACCTAAAATGTCAATGTATGATAGGGACCCATTTGGAAACAATCAAATCAGTCATTGATAGCCTCTTTTGAACACAAATTTTATTGATAGGGACCATTTTGGACTAATCAAATCATCATAAATGAACTTAATAGGAATAGGGACCCCACCATTTTGGACACAATTGAAATATCGCAAATGACATTGATAGGAACACTTTTGGAAACAAATTAAATCACAATCACTCAGTGATAGGTCATCCTTTTGGACACAAACCTCATTGATAGGGACACTTTTGGACAAATCAATGTCCAATCTCCATCAATAAATTTGATAGGGACACTTTTGGACAAATCAATGTCCAATCTCCATCAATAAATTTGATAGGGACACTTTTGGACAAATCAAACCACCATAAATTAATTTCATAGGGACTCTTTTGAATATCAGCGGATAAGATTGATAGGGACCCTTTTGGAAACAAATTAAATCCCAATTACTCAGTAATAGGGTCTCTTTTGAACACAATCATCATTGATATGGACCCTTTTGGACAGAAATGAAATCTCAGCAAATGACATTGATAGAGACACTATTGGAAACAAATTAAATCACAATTACTCAGTGTTTCTTTTGGACACAATCCACATTGATAGAGAGACCCATTTAGACAAATTAAATCTAAATAAATGAATTTGTTAAGTACCCATTTGGACAAATCAATCACCATAATTGAATTTGATATGGTCTGTCATGGACACAAAGGAAATCTCAGCAAATGACATTGATTGAAACCCTTTTGTAAACTAAACCATAATTACTCGGTAATATATGAAATTTCTATGAATGATATTGGTAGGGCCCCTTTTGGAAACAAATTAAATCAAAATTACTCAGTAATAGTTTTTTTTTGGACACAAACCTCATTGATAGACCCTTTTGGACAAGCCAAATCTCTATAGAATGAACTTGATAGGGACTCTATTGGACAAATCCATTTTAAGTGAATTGACTTGAGAGGAACAATTTGGATATAAATTGAAATGAGTTGATGAATATAACAGACCTTTTTGGACATAAATGAAATGACCTTTTTAGAAACAAAATAAATCTCAATCATTGATAGGGCCTTTTTGGACACAAAACTCATTGATAGGGACCCTTTTGGACAATTCAAATCTCCATAAATGAATTTGAAATGGACTGTTTTTGTCAAATCGAATCACCATAAATTTGAGAGGGACCCTTTTGGGACCCTTTTGGACAATTCAAATCTCCATAAATGAATTTGAAATGGACTGTTTTTGTCAAATCGAATCACCATAAATTTGAGAGGGACCCTTTTGGACACAAATTAAATCACAATTACTCAGTTACAAATGAAATGTCAATGATAATCAAAGTCATTCAGTAATAGGGTCTCTTTTGGACACAAACACCATTGATAACACCTTTGAATTTGATAGGGACCCTTTTGAACACAAATGAAATCTCAACAAATGACATTGATAGGGACCATTTTGGAAACAAATCAGTTACAATAATAGGTTCTCTTTTGGACACAAACAAAAGGGTTCCTGTCAATGTCAAATATCTCTATAGAATGAACTTGATAGGGACCTTTATGGACACAAATAAAATCTTAGCAAATGACATTGATAGGGACTGTAATGAAAACAAATTAAATCACAATTACTCTAATAAATGGAATGTCAATGAATGATATTGATAGGGACCCTTTTGGAAACCAATTAAATCACCATCAGTGATAAATCCTCCTTTTGACACAAACCTCATTGTTAGGGACCTTTTAGACAATCAAATCAATGTAAATGAATTGGATAGTGACTTTTTTGGACAAATTGAATCACCATAAATGAATTTGATAGACCCTTTTGGACACATGAAATCTCAGAAATGACATTGTTAGGGACCTCTTTGGAAACAAATTAAATCAAAAGTACTCATTAATAGGGTGTCTTTTGGACACAAACCTCATTAATAGAAACCCTGTTGGACAAGTCAACTCTATAAAATGAACTTGATAGTGACTCTTTTGGACATCTCAATTTTCATTGAATGGTTTTGATAGGGATAATTCGGATACAAATTGCTGTGAGTGGGCCCCATCAGGACATGAGAAATCTTTACTGAAGATAACAAAGTGACAACTGTTGTTGTTGTAGGGTTTAACACCATTTTTCAGTACAAGACAGGCCATGGCGGCCAATATTAATGGTGGAGGAAGAATCCTGGAAAACCAAGGGTAAAACCGACTCGGGAGAAGATACTGGCAGGCTTTCTCACTTACCTATGTTAGCAGAGTCTGGACTCAACTCAAAACTCACTCAAACTCACGCAGAGTTGAGATGGCATGGCAGTGATCCATAATGGTCAGTGCTTTAGACCACTAGGGACCCCCTGACATAAATGTAATGTTAATGAATGACATTGATAGAGATCCTTTTGGAGACAAATTTAATCTTAATCACCACCTTTAAATTGTATACCTAGGCTTTTTCTGGATGGGATGGAAGATTTCTCTCAACAATGGAAACTCTTCCTATCAAGATTAGTTATCTTTCTCAAAAAAGATGCATTGACACATTGGAATTCTAGGACAGATGTGTACACCTTATTACAAGTGATCTAATTTTGCTATATGCAATTAAATATAATTGTTGGAATATTTTCAGAACTCTTGATTTGTATGTGATCAGGATCAGATGGAACCTTTTTTTCTTTAACACAATCTTTCAAAGCTGGAAGTACTTGATACCAAGATTGCCTGACAGTCATTCCCTTGCACAGAGAGGAAGATGCATTAACTTATTGGATTTATAGCACAAGTAAGAATACTTTATTGTCAATGACTATATTTATCATATCCATCAATCATATTGTCTAATTTTTTTCAGAACTGCATGGATGGTATATAGGATTGGATGAAACATTTGATAAAGGACAGACAATTATTATAAAGAATGCAATTTTTTACAAAAGGTTTCTTTGTATTGTAATCTCAATTTGTTTTGTACCACCTAATGTCTAGCTTTGTTTAGCATACTTTAGCATTGTGTCAATGCGAGACCATGTCTTGTTTTTTTTCTCTTCATATTGCTTTGTGTAGCCCTTGCCTCATGCTAGCCTTGCAGTCTCACATTGCATTGTGAGGTAATCTTGCTTATAATCCGTGTTCTCATTTTGCCATGCCTCACCCCTTGCATAGTCCTTGTCTAATGCCTAGCCTTGCATAGTCTCACATTGCATTGAGGCCATCTTGCTTATAATAGTGTTCTCATTTTGCCATGCCTCACCTTGCAGTCCTTGTCTAATGCCTAGCCTGGCTTAGCATACCCTAGTTTTACCATTATGAGTCTTGTATTTTTATTTTCCCATGCCTCATCTTGTGTATCCCTTTTCTTCCCTTGTTTAGCCTAGCCATGCATAGCCTAGCATTTATCCTTGCATAATCTAGTGAAGCAATTGTGTAGGTGTAGTCCTTACCTAATGCATATGCATCCTTGCATCACATCACCTTGGATTGTTAGGCTGTTAGGCTCCAGTTTATTGGATCACTTTTCATAGCCCTTGTATTGTTTAGCTAACCCTAGCTTTGTGTAGTTTCACCTTGCTTCTTTTAAGGTCATCTTTTATCATATTTTTAATCACCTCAACATGTAATATTTAGAGGATATGGATGTGTACTGTCTTATGAATAATAGACCATGTTCACAATAATGGAAAATATTCACATATCATTATCTGGCATTCATTCCCTTCCTCCAACTGGAAGATGCATTAACTCTGTGTATTTCTAAATCAGATATAGATATTTTCTTGGAAGGGACATAACTTTATCATATGCAGTAATCCAATTCTTCTTGCATTATTTTCAGTACTGCATGGAGAGTATGCAGCTCATCAGGAATGAATGGAACATTTATTCAAGGACACAAGAAATCTTTTTTCAATTTGCAATCTCTTTTAAGTCAAAAATCTTTTATTCCCTTCCTGAGAGAGGAAGACGCATGCAGTTATTGGATTTGCTGGAAAAATGTGGACACTTTATGGCAAGGGACAGTTTTATCATATGCAATAATGATGTTGTACTTGATGGATTATGGTAAACTTGCTTTTAGGTATGAATTTATATATGAATTATTGCAGTCAATCAAAAGGATACATACTTAGATCTTTTGTCATCTATACCCCAAACCTTAGAGTGAAAGAGAAACTGAGAACTAAGGTTATGCAAACGCCTGAATGTTCATGTGTTCATTCATACATAACTTGTCCCTATCAAATTTATTCATGGTGATTCGATTTGTCCAAAAGGTTCCTTACCCAAATCATTTACAGAGATTTGATTTGTCCACAAATGTCCCTATCAATGAGGTTTGTTTCCAGAGGAGGACCTATCACTGAGTGATTGTGATTTGATTTGCTTCAAAAAGGGTCCCAAGCAATTGTACATATCAAAACCGATCACTGAAAATTGATATGTCCAACATGGTCCCTATCAAGTTTATTTTATAGGGGTTTGACTTGTCCAAAGAGGTCCCTATCAATGAGGTTTTTGTCCAAAAGAGACCCTATTACTGAGTAATTGCGATTTAACTGGTTTCCAAATGGATCCCTATCAATATCATTTGCAGATTTCCTTTGTGTACACAAGTATCCCTATCAATTTCATTTATGGTGATTCCAATTGTCCAAAAGGGTCCCTATCAAATTCTTTTATGGTGATTTGATTTGTCCGAAAGAGTACCAGTCAAATTCATCTAAGTAGATTTGATTTATCCAAAATGGTCCCTATCAATGGGAATTGTCTAAGAGACCCTATTACTGAGTAATTGTGATTAAATTTGATTCCTAAAGTGTCCTTATCAATGTCATTTTCTGAAATTTCATTTGTGTTCAAGTGTCCCTATCAAATTCTTTTATGGTGATTCGATTTGTCCAGAAATGTCCCTATCAATGAGGTTTGTGACCAGAGGACCCATAAGTGAGCGATTGTGATTTAATTTGGTTGAAAAAGGGTCATTGACAGAGATTTGATTTGTCCAAAAGGGTCTGTTATATTAATTCAAAATTTGTCGTGTATAAACTGGAACCATTCATTGCAATTTGTCTCAAACTGTACCTATCAAAACCGATCACTGAAATTTGACATCTCCAACATGGTCCCTCTCAAGTTAATTCTAGAGATTTGACTTGTCCAAAGGGGTCCCTATGAATGAAGGTTTGTGTCCAAAAAGGGTTCCTTTCAATGTCATTCGCTGAGATTTCATTTCTGCCCAAAAGGGTCCCTATTAAATTCATTTATTGTGATTCGATTTGTCTAAAAGATTAGCAAATTCATCTACGTAGATGTATCCAAAAGGGGCCCTATCAGAATGGTCTAAAAGAGACCCTATTACTGAGTAATTGTGATTAAATTTGATTCCTAAAGTGTCCTTATCAATGTCATTTTGAGATTTCATTTGTGTTCAAAAGGGTCACTATCAAATTCATTTATGGCAATTCAAATTCATTTATGGTGATTCGACTTGTTCAAGAGTCCCTATCCAATTCATTTACGTAGATTTGCTTTCTCAAAAAGGGTCCTATCCATGTGGTTTGTGTCAAAAGAAGGAACTATCACTGAGTGATTGTGATTTTGTTTCCAAAAGGGTCACTATCAACGTCATTTGAGATTTCCTTTGTGTCCAAAAGGGTCCCTAATCAAATTCATTTATGGTGATTCGATTTGTCCAAAAGGGTCCCTATCAAATTCATTTATGGTGATTCGATTTGTCCAAAAGAGTCCCTATCAAATTCATTTATGGTGATTCCACTTGTCCAAAAGTCCCTATCCAATTCATTTACGTAGATTTGCTTTCTCAAAACGGGTCCCTATCAATGAGGTTTGTATCAAAAAGGAGGAACTATCCCTGAGCAAATTGTTTCCAAATGGGTCCCTATCAGTCATTTGCTGAGATTTCTTTTGTGTCCAAATGTGTCCCTATCAAATTCTTTATGGCGATTCGATTTGTCCAAAAGGGTTCCTATCAAATTCATTTATGTTGATTCAATTTGTCCAAAAGGTTTCCTACCCGATTCACGGAGATTTGATTTGTCCACAAATGTCCCTATCAATGAGGTTTGTCTCCAGAGGAGGACCTATCACTGAGTGATTGTGATTTAATTTGTTGCTAAAAGGGTCCCTGTCAGCGTCATTTGCTTGATATTTCATTTGTCCAAAAGGGTCCCTATCAAATTCATTTATGGTGTTTCGATTTGTCCAAAAGGGTCCCTATTAAATTCTTTGACGAGATTTGATTTGTACAAAATGGTCCCTACGAATGAGGTTTGTGTCCAGAGGACCTATCACTGAGTGAATGTGATTTGTTTCAAAAAGGGTCCCTGTCAGCATCATTTGCTTGATACTTCATTTGTGTCCAAAAGGGTCCCTATCAAATTCATTTATGGTGTTTCGATTTGTCCAAAAAAGTTCCTATTAAATGTTTTGACGAGATTCGATTTGTACAAAATGGTCCCTATGAATGAGGTTTGTGTCCAGAGGAGGACATATCAATGAGTGTGATTTAATTTAATTCCAAAAGGGGCCCTACCAATGTCATTTATTGACATTTCATTTCTTAGTAATTATGATTTAATTTGTTTTCAGAAGAGTCCCTATCAATGTCATTTGCTGAGATTTCCTTGTGTCCAAAAGTGTCCCTATCACATTCTTTTTTGGTGATTCGATTTGTCCATAAATGTCCCTATCAATGAGGTTTGTGTGCAGAGGACCCATAAGTGATTGTGATTTAATTTGGTTCAAAAAGGGTCATTGACCGAGATTTGATTTGTCCAAAAGGGTCCCTATTATATTAAATCAAAATTTGTCGTGTATAAAATGGACCCACAGAGAAATTGTGATTTATTTTCAAAAGGGTCTCTATCAATGTGATTTGCTAAGATTTCATTTGTGTCCAAAAGGGTCCCTATCAATGACGATTGTCCAAAAGAGACCCTATTACTGAGTAATTTTGATTTAATTTGTTTTTAAAAAGGTCTCTATTAATGTCATTTGTTTTTGTACAAAAGAGAACATGTTCCTGAGTAATTGTGATTGGTTTCCAAAAGGGTCATATTCAATGTTATTCGCTGAGATTTCATTTCTGCCCTAAAGGATCCCTATCCGTTTATGGTGATTCGATTTGTCCGAAAGAGTACCAATCAAATTTATTTACATAGTTTTGATTTATCAGTGTCTCTATCAATGAGAATTGTCTAAAAGACACTATTACTGAGTAATTGTGATTAAATTTGATTCCAAAGTGTCCGTATCAATGTCATTTTCTGATATTTCATTTGTGTTCAAAAGGATCAATATCAAATTCATTTATGATGATTGAAATTCATTTATGCTTATTCGACTTGTCCAAGAGTCCCTATCCAATTCATTTACGGAGATTTGCTTTCTCAAAAGGGTCCCTATCCATGAGGTTTGTCAAAAGGAGGACCTATCACTGAGTTATTGTGATTTAATTTGTTTCCAAAATGTTCCAGTGATTTTCAATCATTGACATTTCATCTATTACTGAGTAATTGATTTAATTTCGTTTCCAAATGGGTCCCTATCGGCGTTAATTGCGTTAATTTCATTTGTGTCCAAAAGGGTCCCTATCAAATTCATTTATGGTGATTCGATTTGTCCAAAAGAGTTCCTTTAAAATTTATTGAGATTTGATTTGTCCAAAATGGTCCCTGCGAATGAGGTTTGTGTCCAAAGGATGTCCTATTACTGAATGATGGTGATTTAATGTTTCCAAAAGAAGGCCTACCAATGTCATTTATTGACATATCATTTATTAGCGAGTAATTGATTTAATTCTTGTTTCCAGATTGTTCCCTATCTTTGTCATTTGCTGAGATATCCTTTTTTGTCCAAAAATGTCCCTATCAAATTTATCTATGGTGATTCGATTAGTCCAAAAGGGTCCATATCAAATTCATTTATGGTGATTCGATTTGTCCAAAAGGTTCTTATCCAATTCATTTACGGAGATTTGATTTGTCCACAAATGTCCCTATGAATGAGGTTTGTTTCCAGAGGAGGACCTATCAATGAGTGATTGTGATTTGTTTCAAAAAGGGTCCCTATCAATATCATTCATTGACGGAGATTTGATTTGTCCAAAATTTTTCCTGTTATATTCAATCAAAATTTGTCGTGTATAAATGGGACACACTCATTACATTTTGAATCCAAATTGTACCTATCAAAACTGATCACTGAAAATTGATGTGTCCAACATGGTTTATTCTATAGAGATTTGACTTGTAAGAAAATCTTTATCAAGATAGAATATAGATCTATTAAATAAAGTTAAATCTACATATATTTTAAATGAAATTATTCACAATATAGTTTAATGAAAATGAGTCCACAGAAGGATTAGATTTAATAAAATTTAGAGATTTTTCATGTTCTTATTTATACTTATTTTCCCTCATAATAATATATCAAAATAGTAATTTACGGCATGAGAGAGGATGTTGATGCTCTCGCATTAATGTATGTGATCAAGTCTAGTGTCAAAGGTGGGAGGAAATAGTTTTATTACTTGGTCATGTGCTCTTGTGATATTGGAAGTGACCGTGATTTACTAATGACAACATTTCGCCTCCACATAAAATGGCTAAAAGCCTAAGCAACTAAGAATCAGATCTGACCTTGAAAAACTGAAAGATCCAAAAGTCGCAGAAGCCTTACAAGCAATATGTGGCAAATTTGCACCCTAAATAACCCTGGACAGCCAAGACAAGAGATCCTAACAGCCACATTCAACACAGTTGTAACTAGCTAGCACAGCTAGCGATATCGCTGACAAATATTTTCAATCAAAAAATCCTTGGATAACAACAGATGTCTTGGAATTATGCGACAAAAGAGAACTGACAAATGGGAAAAAAAGATTATGAAGGAGCTCGAAAATAGAGAAATAAACACCATGATCAGGAAAAGCACGAAAAAGGCAAAGGAATCCTGGATAGAAATAATGCTGCAAACTCAAAGACAGTTGATCAGAAATGACAGAAAAATGGAATATCAACTGGTGAAAGATCTCAAAGCTCATAAACTGAGGAAAACTACCACCATCCAAGACAAATCTGGAAAATGCCTCAAAGGAGATCAAGAGATCAAGTTTTGGATAGAATACTGCTAATAATTGTGCATTCATAATTCCCACGGAGATCCAGCAGTGCTAAATTGCCCTCAGGCAGAAGTAATTGATGACAACCCCATTCTTCGTGAAGTAGAAATTAAAATTAGGTCACTAAAGAAAGGAAAGTCACTCGGCATTGACAACATAACAGCAGAGCTAGTTCAAGCAGGAGTAGAAGATAGTCACATTCCTAGCAATAATCAGCAACAAGATATGGCTGACAGGAGAATGGCCCACCACATTGACTCAAATCTTTGGTCATCGAGCTCCAGAAGAAAGAAAACCTAGTTATGCCAAAACTAAAGAACCATCAGTTTGGACAGTAACCTGATCAAACGTCATGAAGATAATTCTCAACAGACTAAAGCCTGAAGCAGAGAAAATTATTGCTAAAGAGTAGGCAGGATTCCATGGAAGAAGGAACACCACTGAACAAATCTTCAGTCTCAGATTCCTTTGCAGGAAATACCTTCATCACTAGCAGAGTCTATACCACGTCTTTATATATTTCAAGAAGGCATTTGATAGGGCATGGCATACAGCCTTTTCGGAAACTATGAGGAAGTACATCAGCTCAAACCTGGTGCAGATTGTTGAACACCTATGACAAATTCACCAGTGATGACCTCATCAGTGGCTGCAGAGGAAATTTGTTTCGAACAACACTTGGAGTCAGACAGGGGTGTATAATGCCACCTGCAGTCTTCAACATTTTTCTGGAAGGGTCATGGAGGATGTTTTGCATGGGCACAAGGGCACTGTCAGCATCGGATGAAGAACAATCAACCTTTGCTTCGCATACGATATTGATGGTTTAGGAGATGAAAAAGAACTCTTGACTTGATTGAACGCCTCGACAGCATACGATATGGAGATTAGCCTGATGACTAACAACGCCAGTGACATAAGTGCAGAAATAAAGGTCAGTGGACAGAACCTGGAAAGAGTCACAAGCTTTAGATACATGGGATCAATTATCAGTTGATTTCTCCAAACCAGAACTACTTTGCAGAATTGCCTAGACAACAGCAGCAATAAGGTTGAGACCAAAATGGAAAGATACCAACATTGCTTTGGTTCCAAACAGAAGGCTGATGCACTCAATTGTCATGTCCATCATTATATATGCTTGTGAAACATTGGCGCTCACATCAGATCTACAAAAAAGCATTCAAACTATCGAAATGATACTGCAAGATCTTTGCAAACTCATACATCGACCATGTAACCAACAAAGAAGTCCACAACAGGATCCAACGAGCCATCGGATCTTATGAAGACCTCTTGACTACTACAAAATAGGGTGAATTGAAGTGGTAAGGTCATGTTTAAAGAACGTCTGGACTGGCTAAAACACTCTTGCAAGGCACAGTGCGAAGTTGCAGAAGAGGCAGACAGAAAAAGGGGTGGGAAGATAACATTAAGGAGTGGACATGTATGGAATTCGGGGATTCCCACAGGGCAGTAGAGAATAGGGAAAGATGGAGAGAAATGGTTATAAAGTCAATTGTGGTTCCCCAATGACCTCTTAGGTTAAGGGATTGATGATGATGATGATGATGATGTGCAACGAATTGAAAGTAAAAGTTGTAACTTCTGTCTGTCTGTCGCTTGTAAAACAAAATAATAAAAAAATGAGCCCTCAATCTGTTTATTTATATGGTGCTCAAACATATTCATCCCAAATTCACACACTGTGCAAGTTCAATGGTAATAAAATAGCTTTATAAGTTTTACTATGACTAAGACAGATTTACAGACAGACGGACAAACCAAATCCCATATAGCCAACACAATGGAATGGTAATATCAACAGGTATATTTTCAACAGGTTGTAACTCTACTCCTTTTTTAAAAAAAATAGAGAATTATCAATGGATTGACCAAACGTACATACAAACTGAGTATGGCTGACTAAGCTTAGAATGAAATAACAGTAAAACTATTGCAAAATTTAAAAGTTTGTCTTGGTTACAGATTTTTTTTTATTCCTTAAACGCCAAGACTGCCCAATTAGTTTATGACCGGTGGGGGGGGTATTTTCACACCAAAACTATACATTTCCGGTCTTCAAAGAGCTTTCAAATATCTGCTTTAATTTGTGTTACAAAGAACATTTTATATAGTTATATTTTTTGAAAAGAATTGAGATAATATAGAAACAATATTTCTAGTCTGAAAATAATCCCTTATTTTCTCAGCCAAAATAATTGGGTTGACATTTAGCTGACAATTTTGTTAACCATAATACAAAAGTTATAGGAAATGCAAAAGATAATATTTGTTTCTAAAGTTTCACTTAAATTGTCATTTTTGATTTTAAAAATATTGAAAGAAGCTTCTAACTGGCGGATAGCAAGTATGCATGGTTGCTATGCAGGCATATGAAATAACAAAAATGTCATTCGAACATTCTTGACTGGTTGAGAACTTGCAACAAAGTGGCTTTGAAAGTGTGGAGATTTTGGTTCTCACCTGACACTCACGGTGACCAAGATACACAAATTTGTTTTTAGATTATTACATAGTAAATAGTTTATCCAATACTTTAACACAGATATTACCAGTCTATTTTTACGGAGATGTTATTTTCTATCTGATTGCGTTGGAATCTTAAAAGGTTGCAAAGGAAATTATCAAAACTAGAACTTGCCTAAAACGACTCATCGAATATTTAATATAAAATAATGTTAATGTATTAGATGGTTTATAAGCAACAAAAGAAAAGCTTATTTTCCAGGTAAAATAAATTATTTAAGATTTCAACTCAAAGTGGCAACAACACAATACCATTGAGCTTCAAAAGGTAGGAAATATGACTGAAAAATCTACTAGAAAATGTCTGACGCGATTTTAGATCACATGGTGACTCACGTGACTGAGATATGTGATCACTAATTTGAACAGTGCTATAAAACAATTGCCATGTAGCACGTATTCCAGAATAGCCCTATCTAAACAATGATTCTCATGCTGGAAATGAATAATAAAAAAACTTTACCGCATGACTAACACGTGGGCCAAACATGACCTTGGTAAAAACAAATCATTTTCACTTGGTGTTTACGAATTTGGGAACCAAATCGGCTAAAAATAAAATGTAGCAACTTCATACTTCTACTAGAAGTGAACTGGATTTTCTGAAAGAAATGTCAGATTCAGTGAAAATTATTATTGCAATAAAGTATAATGAAAGATAATGTCAGATCCAGTGAAAATTATCATTGCATAAAAATGTAATGTATATTGCGACGCCATGGCAATTAAATAAATGATTCAACAAATAATTTATTTTCTTGGAATACAAAAAGAATGGAAAAAGGAGGTTACGGTATTACGAATTTAATCCCAAAATAATCGAAGAATTACACAGACTTGTCCTAATGATTGTTATGAATAAACTTTAGTAGAAATCCAACGGTGGAAGTGTCGACGTGCTTGTGATGTCAGGTGTCGTGACCGTGTGCCAGTATTTTGTTGGATGATAATAATAATCCAAGAATATTTCCATTTGAAATTTCACTATAAATTGAAGTCGCTATTTCAAGAATTTATTTATGAGCACTTTGTAAATGGAGAGATGAATCCCTTGAATTAATAAGTTCCAGTTCAAATGAATTACTAGACACAACAATAATGCAATAGGTTCTGCTAAGATCTTCCAGCACGAATAATAAATTTCTAGCAAAAGATTAAATAGTCCTCGACCTGATTTATCATTTTTAAATGTTAAACTATTAAAAATTCCTTATGGAGGTTCCAAGTATTAACAAGATAAAATCCTGCTTATATTAGTCTATTTCTAAAACTATAATGCAAACTATAGTATCAGAAGTTTCCAAAGCGCTAGACTAGGATTGAAATAAATTGTTTACGAGCCCAAAATCAATAATTCAGATCGGGTAGAAAATGAACTTCATTTTGGATAAGTTAAAGTCTAAAATACATAGTTACATTACCAACAGCATATAATGAAATTACAAAATTTAATTAACGCGAATTAAATATACATAACGAATTCAACGAAAAGTTTATCCGGAGAATGTTGTATTTAGTTTTAATTCTAGGATGAACATTACCAAGAAACATATCTCAGCTCAGCTTGCCTCCAGTATGCAGAAGACGTGTATATTGACAAATCCACTCTATTTTATATTACTAGCAGAGAGAGGGTGTGTGTTCTATAATGAAGCTTTTGATAATTTCGTAGAAATGTTAGTGAAAAGACAATGCAAACAAATATTGGAACTATTCTGTTGTGTGTTTTATGTGTGTGTATGCTGTACATGCGTATATTGAAATGGGTGGTTTTGCTTGTAAGAGTTATTGAGGTCTTAACGGAAGCAGAGAAATTTGTTCAAAGCACCTTTTCTAAAGGAACTTATAAATTGCAGCATCAAAGCTCTGTTGACCCTAGCAGCAGAGACTGAACCCTACAACTTTCTAGAGACCTTATTTATGAAATCTAAGGGTTCCTACGAAGGCTGAAAAAAAGTTTTTGCCTTAATAGAAAAACACTCTAAGTGAGCAAATTTTTGCTCGATTTATCCAGTTTGGTCACTACACGTATGTCGTTCAGCCTCTCTGCTGCTATAAATTAAAAATTAGACAAAATATTTTATCACGATACCTTGATCTTGGATCATGTAAGTTTATCGTTATAAATTCTAACGAAACAGCATGTGGTTTATAAATTTTCAATTTAATCCCCTGCACATAAATATAATAAATATTTTGTAATGTATAATTATCTATGCCATTAAACACAACCAAAATATTATATCTGATCATCTTTGGTATCTGCATGTATCACGTCAGTATTTTTATGTCTACCTAGAGAAAAAAATTCATGCTGGATTGGATTATTTGTCCAGCATCACATCATCGTACACTACGTGGTTATTAATGAATCCATCTAATTTTGATTTAAAATCTTTTAAGTACTTCGTAACATCGTTGATCTACAGACGGCGCTACTTAATACAACTTTCTGGCTTTTGTTTTCGTGTCACATAAAAGTCAATTATATCCATATGAGTTTATATTGTGTTCGATGTAGAGCAACATCCCCCACATTTGGATTGACAACGAAAACAACAAAAAATAATAGACGCGCAAGTGTGTAAAATGTGGTTAAGCAAATATAAATTTATTGCGCGTGGTGGTGATATAGCCGCTTCGTTAAGGATATTGCCAGAAACTCCATGGGCAAAATAGCCCGGTGAGAAACACCTACAGGGATATAATTATTGTGGTCCTGGAACTCGTCTCGATATCAGACTCGATAACAAAGATCAGCCAAAACCTGGAGAGATTCCAGTAAATAAGATTGATCAAGCGTGTCACATTCATGTTGTCGCGAATAAAAGTCCCGATTTGCAACAACGGCATCTCGCAGATGTAAAGCTGATTCACACGTTAAATTCTATAACTAATAAATCTCTGAGAATCTTTCGCTAGCTTTCTATAAAAATCTGCTATGAAAGGTAAAATAATGTTAGCGGCTGGTAATTAATCAACCGATTATTAGAATGGAATATGTTTATTATTCCTGGAGAGGATATTGGAGAGGTCAAGCAGCGATTAGTAAACTTGCCGCTTCAGCAAAGGGTTCACGTGATGTTGCTGCATCGTGGTTAGCACGACAGGCAATATGTCAAATCTTTCTAAATCCACCTAAAAAAATTAATACGCACATTCCGATGTTATTATTCCTAATAAAGTTCATCAAGTGGATATATTGACCACACAATACCATTAAAACACACAGATACGCTTTAACCGTCGTTGACGTTGCGAGCAGATATATAGAAGCGAAGCCGCTTTCAACAAAAACAGTATGTGAAGTTGCATCTGCGCTCGAAAGAATTTATCAGCGAGGACCCTTGCGATGGCCAAAACTATTACAGGTTGATTCTGGCAAAGAATTTCTTGGTGCAGTAGCACAACGTTAAAATCAGACGAGGTCACACGGAAATTCATCTTGATCAGGCAATCGTTGAACGATTTAATCGAACACACGCTTAGCGGTTATCAATATGCAAAGGAAATATCTCGTGAATGGGTTGCGAGGTTACCGAGTGTGATAGCTGGGCTGAATAAGGAAATTACTCGTGCAACTTATATGAAACCGTCTGATGCGATCACAAAAAATATGTACAAATATAACAGGAATCTTTTCAATCATTACTAGGCAATGTTACAGTTAGATATTTATACGAACCCGGCGAACTCGATGTAGGCATAAATAGAGCAATTGATCCTATTTGGAGTCTGACCACACAAAATATCAAGCATGGTAAGGTCCACAGGTAGACCTGCAATCTACAGATTAGATTCAACTGCTCCTCAGCGTGGATTTATACGCGAACAATTACAAATAATTCCTGAGGGTACGTAATTACCACCAAGCACACGTTTATAAACTTGCAGCCCCTCGACGTCGATTACACTTCAAACAGGTCAGCATCACATTTTCGCTTGTTTGACCAAGACTACTATTAATTCTATCAACGGTAAATTGTCTTGGGTTATTGTTTGAATACTGCCACATGATTGTGTTGCAATTTGCGCAATGAGTATTTTGTCGTTGTTTTAACATCATAATAAATTTCACATCTATATCAAACTCTTGATTATTTTTTGTCACACTTCTTATAGCTGACTAATTTTTTTTTATTGATATCGCCACTGTTAGTGATTTCTTCGGTTATTACGCAATCTATGATAACCTGTTTCAGTTGAGTTATTCTTCTAACTCGAGATACCGCGAGATAAACTAAATTTGACCACTCAATACGATCATCGACGATCCAAACACTAGTATCAGTGATAGTTAATCACAGCGATGAGTGAATCGTTATAGTGTATCCTAACTTCCATGGCGATTTATCCATGTTTAATGCTCTTTCGACAACATCAACAGCCACTAAACGAATATCATTTATCACAAGATTTTGTATCCCTCCACCAGGAATCTCAAAATCAACATTTTGTTGTCTAGTATCTTACGGGCGATAACACAACGGCACAGGTAACGTTGGAATTTTTCCTTATGTAACGCATATAATTTTTTTGCAGTTTATCAGGAACTATTTCTCTACTGGCAACTATCAAATCATCATGTTTTCTTAAGGTCCAAAAATCACTCATGGATGTTTCTGGAATTATCTCACTCATTACTTCACACTGCATTTTATCTTTTTGTAGTCGTATTAATCTTTTAAATTCTTTCAGCGACTCATCAATAGCTCTATGGTCATCAGATATTTCTTTGTAATAATCTACAAATGTTTCTAGCCACTCATGTGGAGACTGCCCAACAAAGGGTGGTGGTTGACAATGATCGCCACGCATAATCACAGCAGTATTCTTTAGTAACAGCCAATCAAGAAATATTTTTAGTACCTCAACGACAACGTACATATCTCGTCCCATATAAAAATTTTGGGCATATACTTTTCACCCATTTGTGATGGGGTCCATGTATCTCTGCACCATCTAAGGAAGCTATGAGATGTACACGATTTTTACACCTCGTTGCTTTATTTCCCTGGCGAGTTTGTGCGTTGGTGTCAAAACAATCATATCTAAACTCGGGAATAACTTAATTGCGCTTGTTGTTTTACCTGAACCTCCACACCCATTAAGATAAACGGTCTTATGTCTAGATACCGGATCATGCACGGATGGCGCAGATGACTTTTATACATGATTAAGATTTCTGTAATATGTTTCAACATCGGCAGATTCACAATAACTAAGTATATTTTCTTGTTTTATCCTCCACGTTCCCCATTCACCATTACCGAGTTTTAATAAATCTTTATATTGTTTCTACATAAAATGAATCATGTCACGACGCTAACAGCGTAACGAGGAAATCTGTTTATCATCGATAATAGATATATCGAAACATCAGCTAGCATCAAATATCTTAGATGAGTAAACTGCGGTGACTCGCCATCAGTATAGCTCACAATGGTACCTAGTTTTGATTCGTCTGATAAATAAGCATTACATCAGCTTAAAAATGTTTTCTCCATCCTATCAGCGATTATAAAATCGAGTTCATCATCGTCAATAATCAATCTTGTACACGCTTGTATATGATCATGTGATCATCCTTGCGTAAAATTACTGATTATCTATCTGCCGAGATCTTTTGCAAGTTTTTAGCATCAAGTACATCAGGTTCTGGCAACCAAACTTGTTTCTCCACTCGAAATGATATAATTACTTCAGTTACTTTAAACGATACTAAAATTATAGCATCAAGCATATATCTTAGCAGAACTATTGGACCCAAACGTCGCTCTGAAAAATGTTTTACAAACCACGCATAAACAAAAAAATCAGCTTGTAACTCAAACGACTCTATGCGGGCGAATCCGGTTAGGCTAAAATCTGGTAAGGGTCCGTTTATCGCAACCCTGGTCATGTCATGTCATGTGTAGAATGCCCAAATCTCTTAAAGTATTTAAAACACTTTCCATATCCCAGAAAACTCCCAGGATAACACGCTACCATATCAACTGAGATAACGTCGTTGTAATTATATTTAGTATTTCACAATCCACCGTGCCCGGATTCGATACAACTTCTCACGACATCTTCAAGAAATTCCGAACGTTTCGGTTTCCACGAGTTTTTCTCCAGAGCGAAATGAGCAGCAACCGATGGCACGGTAAAACAATCACTTAGTAATTGTCTAACTTTGACATCGTCAGAAGTATATCAGCTCAATGTTTTCCATTTCTTTATAAAGAGATTCTGTACCACAAACATCACCGTTAGACCATGATCACATTCCAAACTCTGAAACAGCCACACAGAAACAGGGTCACTTTTACTGATATCAACGATAGTATCGAATACATCACCGTGGTAAAATTTAACCATCTTTCCTCGTGGAAATACAGTTGCAGCATTAGTCCACGATCAATGATTATTATAGGGTTTCCATTTTTTATATATATTTTGGTTTGTACAAAATCTTTTCGGTTAATGTCTTCACTGCGAATGGAAATCTTAATAACTTTTCAAGATCAGCAACGTCGCTGATAGACGCGCCAGTGTCTTTAATTTTTTCAGCCCACATATTTATTTTTTACGTCTTAAATCTGTCAAACCGATTCCCCGTATCGTATTTGTGAAGTGTTATATCACTCGCTCAGGTACACAATTTATTCTCAACAAAGTCAAGGATGAAAATTTCATTTTCTTGAGATCCCAAGGGCAGGTTTATCATTTAACGGATAGAGCGCGTACACTACTACAGTTACTGGATAAGATCGCTCATAATACAGCTTGTCAATTCCAGTCAGTATTCCTGGTTTGGAATTTTCACCAAGGATAATATTATATTCTGATCTCTGGACGGATTCGCGCTTGTCTCGGATGATCCAAATATCATCGTCGGTCTTTGCAATAAATTTTACTAAAATAATATTTTACCGAACATCGAGGTAGTCAATGGTCTCTCTTCTTCCTTTGTCATTCATCACATAGATAGCATTTTCAATCCTGAATGTGGACCATACATGAACCGCTCCATCGTGGCGAAACTCCTTCTTGGCTTCACATATGCGTTTAGTTATATCCGCATTCGTTAAAGGTAGATCTTGCACTGAGAAACTAAATTTATGTAGTCTGTAAAAATCAAATCTAGCGACGGCAGACTAAATTTCGGGTAATTCCTGCATATTATAATTAAGGCAAATATGTACCTAAATTGAAGTATTAATCTGGCTTCAGATTGGTTATGCATCTCTGTGCAACAAAAATTCCGTAAATGAGTTCTTCAGTTATCACAGCGTCTGGAAAAGAAATTATGTTTAAGTTAATTTATTCCGCTAGTAAATGATTAAGCTGACAACCAAGGCAAGCATAAAACTTAGTAAGTATTGTTATTTTCACTTATGTTACAAGCACACGTACACGGTGTTATTTAGTTTGCAATCTGCATATCGTTCAGAAAATATTATAAGATCTTTAGATGGTTCTCCACAGAAAGATACATTTATTCAATATCACGAAACATTCTTTACTTAATCAGATGTAATTAATTTTTGTAAAAAAAGAATTGTTCGATTGTTTTATCAAATTTGTCTTTTTGCGCTATTTTGTTGATTTTTACATGCATTTTAGTAGATTTTATCAGTTTTTTGTTCAGTTTGCTCGTTTTCGTTGGGTCAAAACACCCCATGAATGTGAAGGGAAATTAACATTAGGTTTTTTCAATCTGTTGTTCAAATACTGTTTTTCAACAGTTTCATACCATAATTTGATAACAAAAGGATCATAAAAATACATCTACAC
Organism: Potamilus streckersoni; assembly: GCA_016746295.1. Classification (NCBI taxonomy): domain Eukaryota; kingdom Metazoa; phylum Mollusca; class Bivalvia; order Unionida; family Unionidae; genus Potamilus; species Potamilus streckersoni. The sequence goes on from JAEAOA010001761.1 coordinate 101,501, forward strand.
AATACGAGCAAAAGAACTTGAAAAAAAAACAGTATTTGATCAGCAAATTTAAAACCTAATGTTTTTTCCCGTTAACCTTGCTGGGGTTTTGACCCAAAGAAAACTTGGTTAACGCTGCAGATACAGACACGGCAATACCATATGTTTTGTACAGATAAATCACCATGTTTGTATACAAATGTATGTACCCATTCCAATTGATAGAGCATTAACAAAGTAACCGTTTACAAACATGAGATCAAAATAACCTTACCAATGGTATTAAGCCGAGAAATAATTTCTATTTAGTGGGGGATCCGGAATAATCCTCGAAATTCAACAATATCTATGTATATATATATATATATATATATATATATATATATATATATATATATATATATATATATATATATATATATATATATATATATGTAACATGCACAAATGTACACATAAAATTATTACCAAGTATTTGCATTACTGTATTGTATCAAATAATATGGACCAACCATTATGTATCAGGTACTGTTATCATAGACAAAAACCATGCATCCGTATATTTTTTGTTTCGCATTGTCACATAAAACGCATTACGAACTCGCATACAGATTTATACTAAGAGCTTCCCCCTGTAAGTCAAGAGTTCTGCTGCTTTGGTCTGTAAGTTTGAATTGTATTCTTTATAATAACGGATTATGTACACGCAAGTACACGGGATTTATTGGCTCTGATACAGTCAACTATTTTGGGGGGATTAAAGGACTGAAACAATAAAATATGTTCCCTTGCTTGGCCTGGCTAGACTTTCAAAGGTCTACCTGAAAACTACCTTCAATTGAGTCGCAAACGAGATTGACTGCAATTGTTTTTGTTAGGTTTACAATGCCTGGTGATATATAACGGCCGGCACCAAAAGGGTTGTTATGTTTTAAAAAAGACGGTGGTGTTGATATTTTTCACCATGATTCAGTTACTCCCAGATAATATTCTTCAATAAGATCAATTAAATGATTTCTATATTTTAGCGTTATTTAAATCGGGTATAATGAGTGTAATTGTTCTTCTTTTATTTTGTAATAATCAAGAGATATTTGCTTAAATTCTGGAGTTGTGTAGGGATTATCGCGCTCGATAGTAGTGGCACATTTTATAATACTTGTATTGGCGATGTATAAATCGAGTAACATTCCATTTGAGTGTTTTATTGTCTCTATTATTTGCTGCTTTACACTATGATCATGATGTTGTGATAATGAAATAAATAAATTTCTTAAATCATTAAACGTTTTATCGTATATGAATAACAACATCTAAAAATCTTCTACAAAATCTTTTATCAACACTATCTCTACTAAGATGTGTACTAGTGTCTACAATAGCAGTAAATGTTGATCTATTTATCTTGTGGATTATTTTACCGTCAAGATCGGTAAAGTAATAATAATTGTCGTTTGGATCAGATTTAAAATATATCTAACTCCATTGATGTTTTTTCGATATTCTGGATCATTAATGAATTGTTTTTCACTTGTTTTAAATTCATTTTTAGTTGGTTCTGAAATTCCATTATAAACAGGTTCAAGTTCAAGCCATCCTATCACTTATCTGATTGAGCTCTGATTGAACTATCAGCGGCGATTGAAATAAATTCCCCTGATTACCTCCTAGATATTTATCTACGAGGTAATCAGGGGAATTTATTTCAATCGCCGCTGATAGTGTTACTTCGTAAACAATGATCGCTAGTTTAGATTCTTTCCCTGTGATATATTTAATTCTACGTTGGAACTCGTCATTAATCTGTTCTATCTGATAACTGCCCGTTGAAATTCTAACAACTTGCCTATCAGGTGTTCCATCCGGTTTATTCTTATTCGCAAATACCAGTGAATTATTTGCTGGTAATCCACCAAATGGTTTCGACCTGATAGTTGGCCATCTATTATAAACGCGTAGTTGCGCCAATGCAATTTCATTTGCTGAAATTGCAGTTGGAAAATTAACGCTAAATTCAGGATTGGCAGAACTTACTGATATCATAGTAATTTTTGATGGCGTCGTATTAGTGACGATCTGTTGCAATATACAACTACCAGATGTACTTGTACGGGTACCCACCACGGTTACTAATAACATTTCCATTTTAATCCATACTTGTAATATTTAATAAATCGTCGATTTCGCCTCTGAGATAATCAAGAGTTGCGTATTTACATAAATCGAAACTCTTATCTTTCTTCTAAGAAGATCTTCCATAAATATCAAGCATTATCTGTACTAAAGTCTGTTTAAATGGGACATCGTAGTATATTCATGCACGACTTTATGAGGTGGCGCTGTTGATTTTGATACAGCATCAAGTACATTAAGTACTTCTCGACCACATATTGGGGGATCAGTTAATGTTTGTGTTGGTAGCGTTGAATATCATATTGGAGCAATTTTATTGCTGACCTAATGAAGAAACTCCTTTGGTGGCGCTAACCCATACGAATCGAAATAAATAATTCCACGAGGATCAATTGCATATGCCACCCAATGCGTGCCAGGTCCAGAGTTTTTATCAAGATTAATAATACCGAGTGGCCGAATGGACTAAATCGCTGACCGTTACAGATCACTGCCATCTCACCTCTGTGTGAGTTCGAGTCCAGATTCGGCTAACATGGGTAAGTGAGAAAGCCTGCCAGTAGCTTCTCGTGAGTCGGTGGTTCTTCCCGGGGTTTTCCAGGGTTCTTCCTCCACCATTAATACTGGCCGCCATGTATAGCCTATCTTGTGCTGAAAATGGCGTTAAACCCTACAATAACAACAACAAAATACCAGTTTCAGCATCGTTGGGTTGTTTTGGTAATTGATCACGCATAAAAACTCCTATGAAGTGCTTTATATTTAGTTGCTTAGCTGCATCAAGTATCAAAATTTGATAGTGAAACTAACATCGAATTGTTCCTAGTCTTAGACACTTTCTGTACCACGAAGGCGGGGTTCCCGGAAGTCTTAGACCCTTTACCTACCACGAGGGCGGTGTTCCTGGAAGTCTTAGACCTTGTCCCTTTTTTGATTCCCTTTCCGGTTGCTTTCTTTAACTCCATTCCAGTAACGGTTCCATAAGCGCTTGACGCAGCTGCTTTTGCAACAGCTTGGGCTGCAGCGGCTATTAATGCTAATGTAGCTGCGAAAAGTGGAAATATACCATCCGATTTAGCAACGTTGCTGATAGCACTTGTAGAAAGATTAAGTCGTAACCCAGTCTTTGATCGCTAGGCTTCATTGAAGTGATTATACTAACGTTCGGTCAACGATAGCTTATTCGGACCACCTGCGATTTGTTCTATTTTTAATGATATTTTTACCGCACAATTATGTTTTGGATGATGATTGTAGCTTTTTAATCTGACCAGGAGTCAGACTCACACTAACGTGATGATATATTATTAATATTATGAGCGATCTAGTTACATATTCTCTACTGAAGCATCAACGACTCTCATTCGTCCACCAGCACCTTCGAGTAACATTGATTTATCTCTGAGTATAACTGCGATTGCTCTGTAATTTGCAGTAGCTCCTCTATTCACACGGGCTTCAAAGTTTATGTCAACGACGGTCTGTCTAAACAAATCCAAATATTCCAGCGAAAAGTAATAAATCGGATACAGCGCTGTAAAATCCCGCTAAGACATTTGTAAACCGGTATCAATGTTTTGATCAAGCCCCACGAACGACATTAAGCGATTATACGCACGAGCAACACTGTTTTGATCGAAATTTAATAATATATCCTCTGATGGTTCTTGATGTCCATTTATTCTTAGTGAAATCTCAGTTACACCGAGTCTATCAAATGTCATAATTGTGAGTTTACTCGTGCAGCATCTTGAAATGCAATAAATATGTGTCTTGGTGCAGAAACACTTTGATGAGAAGCTATTTGCCGTGTAAATAAACCATTAGTGTTACTTTGAAAAGCATCTGTGGTCAGTCAACCATGACAACGTTGATTTATTAACTTGACTCATGAAAGATAACAACCTGTCCTCAGATATCGATAGAGTTATTGTTGGCATCCACAGCGAAAATTTGGTCAATATAACTTTACCATGAAGTGCCCAAGTTTCAGCATCATTAGCTCCCTCAGCGTGCCATATTGCATCATTATTGGTACCTTTTCTTACGAGTACAACTGTGATTAGCTCCAAAAATAACCTTCCTAACATTTCTACAAAATCTAAAGATGAATGACAACGGAATTACACATGAAAATCTTTCATCGTCACCCAGCATTGCTCGACGTGATGAAAATCCCAAGTTAAAATTTTCATTCATCGATGCAACTTCAGTTCCAGCTGCATTTAGTGTTACATTTATATTTTTGGATGATCAGTTACATCTTGGGCAAACATCATTGATGGACCAGCTGATCTTGAAAAATCATCGCTGTATATTGCAAGACCAAGTATTGTTGTGGTGACATCGATGTTTTCATGACAAATCTCAATCTCTCGTCCATCAGTCATATACGCGGCACTTTTGAATAACGCCATAATACCATTATTGACATAATCAACTCGATCACCAATTCCGTAATCTGTATTATCTAATTTTAAAAGTCTACCTTCGACTTCAATAAATTCCTTAGCGGGTAAGAAATATCTACCTGTATCCTGAACTTGTAATTCAATTCTTCCACGCTCGTCAGGTACACGTGCGTCATAAGAATAATACTGATAATCGCGCACAGACTCATCTTTGAGAACTGGTGCGTCCATGTCAAATGCAGGATCACTTATACGCTTGAACATCTTTATTATTATCATCTTCGTCTAACACGAAGACCACTTCCTGCTATCAGACTAGCGGTTATATTTGTTTCCTTTTCCGACATTGGTACATCAGCCAACTCCGCTAGCTTTTGATTAGCGGCTTGATTTATTATTTTACTTACACTTGCGGGCATCACTTCAGTGCTGGCTAATTTCACAGGTTGAGGTCCGACCGCTTGTGGTCTCCGTATTAATCGTGATAGTCCATCTTTGATTGCTGAGAATGTTTTGGTAGCAATATTACCAGCAGCGCCTATACCTTTTTCATGAACAACATCAACAGCTTTCATTTCTAGTTGCTTTGCAATCGGTATTGCTTGGGGATATTCTTCTAAACAGACCCTGACCAACATCACATAGTCCATCTCCGTAGGTTGTTTTGTATACTGGTAATCGAGAATTTATTACCCTGACTATGAGAGGTCCACGTTCAGCACAATGCACGATCATTTTGTTATTAATTGACTTTATCACTAATTGTATCTAATCACTGTGGTAGTCATTGGCGATTTCATTAATAAGGGACCGATACACATTAATACCCATGATACCGCCACTAAATAATCGTTTACAAATATCAGCTGCTTCATTAATGATTTATGGGGAATTTATTTTTCATCGTTTTTCCCCCGATGAGGATTTCTAGTTGATCGACATCAGCAAGAACATTATTGGGGCAAGTAAAAGACCAACTCTAAACCACTTCCAGTTGCACCAGGAGCGTTTTGAAATTCTTCTTCTTCACTTGGTTTCGCTGGTGCTTTTTTAATTGGTTTTGATGGTGTCCTTGGTGATTCTGTATAATCACGAAGTGATTGCTCAAATGGTTTTGGTGCTTGTTGTTGTGGAGGTTTTTCACTTTGTATTTTTCCTCTTTTCTTGATTTGCATCAATCATCAATTGCCTTAACATAATCTCGATATAATGGATCATCAGCTCTAGCTTGTTCAACATTCATGTGTATGCAATGTAATGATTTTTGCCACTAGTCACGGTTTTTAATATCTTTAGCGTATTAAGGTTTCATTAATTTACCTCTTTTACTAAAACCATCCACAGCAAATTCAGCTAATTGTTGTAGGTTAAGGTTATTAAGAGTTTCTTCATTAAATTTATTTATCAATTCAACGGCTGATTTTGGTTCATGGGATAGTGCTCAACGCCTTCTTCTGCCGGGTCTGCATCTTCAGGTATTTCCTGGACTGGCATCACAGCAGCTATTTTGGCTGGAAGTTCTTCAAAAATCTTTTTTGTTTTCTTAGTTTTTTTTTTGCTATTTTTTCAGTTGCTTTAGCGGTTTTCTCTAACACAGGTTGAATACCTTTAGTGGTCTCAGTGATAGGTTTAAATAATTGTTGTGTACCCTCCTCAAATTCAAATCGAGATTCCTGACGCGATTGCAATTGTTGCTTAAAAGAATCACGAACAGGTAGATATTTTTTAAAATTTCTTCTAGTGGCTCTCGAGTTAATTTAACTGAATGAGGTTCTCCAATACCCATTATTGTTAATATTTTTACTGGCTGTTTAAGTCATAGCAGCAGAGAGGCTGAATGACATACGCGTAGTGACCAGCTCGTGAATAAATCGAGCAAAAATGTGGTCAATTAAAGAAAGTTTTACTATTAGGGCAAAACACTTTTTTCAGCCTTCGTGGGAACCCTTAGTTTTTAAAAATAAAGTCTGTAAAAGTTGTAGGGTTCAGCCTCTCTGCTGCTACCGTTCATTAAAATTATAAAAAATTAACATATCCACCATACCGCACAGTAGTACAAAACAAAACATCTGCAAACATCATGTACAATTGAAAACAACTGGACATTTCAACTACAGCGGACCGCTCCGGTGGCATAGTGGTTAGAGCGTCCGCCTCGGATGCCTGATGTAGCGAGTCATCCCAAAATCTTTAAAAAATGGTACAAGTAGATGCTTCGATTGGCGCTCAGCCGTACGTGGTTAGTGTTAGGACTGGTTGGCCTGGTGTTATATCCTAACATTTGGCTGACCAGTCCTAACACTAACCTCTTAGCCTCACATTATCCATGTGACTGGGTGGGACATCACGCCATATGCCCGCGGCATGATGGCTCAATGCAAGATATTACTGTCACCCTGCAGACATCCTAGCGATATGACTAAAAAATTGTTAAAGCTACGCTAGAAACCTATAACTCTCACCAGCTGAGTATTTGCAGAACTTGAGTCAGCTGCGGAGTACATGCACAATCTATGTCAACTGTGCTGGTCGCCAGTAGTAACTAGAACCTGTATCAGATATGGAGTAATATAAAAACCTATCAATCTGTGGATATATCAAGCAGAACTTGTGTCAGCTGCGAAGTAATATGCAGAAACTGGCTAAGCCGCTAAGCATAAAATGGAGCCCGAATCAAGAGAAGCACATTATGTATCCATTAGAGAGCCAGAGATTTCAATAACCATGTCATAAATAGAAGGCAGTACTGAAGAAACTGGACACTACGAGCCAGAAATAGTTCCAGACCCACAAACTGAGCAACATTCCTGGTCCCTGCCGAATCCTGGACAGTCGTGGTGGTCTGAATCCGAGCCTCAGTGGACCAAAGCTTATGCAGAATGGGGTGATGCCTGGCATTTCCATATGTATGCATTTGCTTCGTTGTTCTTAGTACTAGCTTTTTATACATTCATCAGTCTCGTCTTGGTTTGCAAAGGATCTAAAAGACATTCGAAAAAGAACATATTATCGATGTCACTACATCTAATGATGCTTTTCTTCACGAGCTTTCGAGCCTTTATGATGTTTGTTGATTCCTATTCTACCAGGAACATACTTCCACCTCTTCTATTCACTTGTTTTTGGTCCACACCTCTTCCTGGACTGACGGCATCTTGCAGCATCTTGCTTCTTGTTCTCTTGGATACAACCAGGATGACAATTGGACCGCCAGAATTTCAGAATTTACGCTCAATGCTCCTTGTAACTGCTTTGAACTTTCATTTGTTTGTATCATCGGACGTGCTGTTCACTTTATTCCGGTCCTTTAAACCGATGACTTTGTTTTGCCATATGTTATACATTTTGTACGGATTTATCCTGTTTATTGGCTACGTTTATACAGCATTTAAAATCAGTCTTAACTCCTCCGCTAGCGCTGATCAAGGTAGACTTACAAGAGAACCAGTGAATGATTTACTGATTGCTTATTTGATAAGGATAGGATGTTTTTAATTTACACTTGAGAGAACCCATAATGTTTATTAGCTTGACAACACGTTTTTGTTCCATAAAATGGAAAAATATTCTGATTTTATGTTGAAATATTACTTTTGGAGATATAACAATGAGAAAGTTGCAGTTTGAAAGAGACACTGATATTTTAAAAAAGTGTTCTGATTAATTTTTTTTTGGCTTGTCACTTGATGCATGGTTGTTATATTGATTTTCTTTTGATGCTCTTTTTGTAAATTATTAAACATTTGTTTTGTAGTTTATCAAAATAAAACTTTCTCTGAATTAGTGTTTTGCAATATTAAATCAATATATAAATATTATCTATTGCATAAAAAATATTTAACTACTAACGAAAAGTCTTCGTACCTGCAAATAATTTTGAACGTTAAAATCACTTCTATTCCATTATGCATTTTAATTTGGAGCGAAGGGACGGGAAATAAACGACATTTAAAACCACTGCTATTCCATTGCGAAAGAACTGGTAGTAAACCTGGAGTTTCTTCTTTGTTTGTTTGACACATATTCACACATATTTCATATTGTATTTTTCAAAAAGAAAATGGGGTCCAACTACACGTCTTCATTTAGGTTTGTCCATTTCTCTAAAAAAAAACAAACTGAAAGATAGCTACAGCATGATTCCATAATGTTCATAGTCAGATAAAGGTTGACCGAAGTCAAGCCCAGCCCTAGGGAAAGGCAAACGAGGCAACCGCCTTGAATCCTGCGCTTTTCCGCAATGCAATTTTATGCTTGCTGCCCCACTTTCATCGCTTGCCACTTCTAGTTTTGCATGCTGCCTTGGGCCCCGCACATCCTAGGGACGGGCCTGACCATAGTTGACGTAATCGATCAATCAGAAAATTAAAAAATATCAGTCCGTTCATTAGCATAACGACAGTAGTTTCTCTTAAAGACTGGAATATTTATAACAATTGTGTTTAGTTTTCTTAAACGTTTTGTTTCTTTGATATACATTTGAAATATATTCAATACGCAAACGTTAACAACCTTAGCAAATTATAGATGATGCAAATTATAAAATATTGTAATCATGGATAAAAAATAATTGATTAAAGGTTACTTTTGTAAAAATCTTCAAACTTTAATATTTTATGTATTTTACAGAATATTGCCTGCATTTCAAAACAATATTTCTAATGCAAAGAATACTCTAAATGAATTCCCAGATATGCCACAAGCGATCAGTTCATCACAAAAATCATTCTAAACAATAAAAAGATGTCTGTAGAAAATGAGAGAGAGAGAGAGAGAGAGAGAGAGAGAGAGAGAGAGAGAGAGAGAGAGAGAGAGAGAGAGAGAGAGAGAGAGAGAGAGAGAGAACCGTGGGTGGGGGAAGAGGAAGAAGAACTTGTCCACTTTCAAACAGTACAGAAATTGTAAAAACAAACATATTTTTTCATTAAACCTTTGTTTCATATAGTTTTTCACGACCAAAAAGCACTAAAAATAGTAAGTACATACGTGACTATCTTTGATAGTCGTGGGAGGGAGACAGATAACCTCACCGCTTCATCCCCACCGCCTCTAACATCCCTAAACGTATGCGGCGGAAAACCGTAACGTTTCCTATAGTAAGTATACTTTGCAGTTAAATGTTTCAATACTCGTCCACGAACGATATTTCTTTGTTGATGATACTTCTCATGTAACCTCTTCTACAACCTCATTGTAAGTACAAAGGATTATAAACAATGAACTTGAGAAACTTCATACATGGGCAAACGATTAGCATGCTCCTTTTAGTTCTTCGAAAACAGACACTGTATTAATTACAAAGAGCCAAACTGACTTTAATTTCTGAAGTTCCTTTTGATAATACGACGTTGCTTTTGTTACCTTTCTCCCGATCTAAGAGTGCTCTCTCTCTCTCTCTCTCTCTCTCTCTCTCTCTCTCTCTCTCTCTCTCTCTCTCTCTCTCTCTCTCTCTCTCTCTCTCTCTCTCTCTCTCTCTCTCTCTCTCTCTCTCTCTCTGATGATGGTGACTTCCGAAAATATCATAATCTTTCTATTTTTAAAAAGTATGTATCTAATTCAATTTATTGTCCAGCACCAGTGGATGATATTGGCAAACGACACCTTCATATCAGACATAATAACTTACACGCGTATTCAGTCCCCTTGAATACTATCTTTCCATAATGAATTAACACTGCCCATGTGTGCATATGGTTATGATAATGAAGATGTTGAAGAAAAAATTATCTGTTGCTCATTATCGAATACATAATTATCCCAGCTCTTTCGCCCTATCTTTCAACACAGCTCTTGTGTAACGTAGGATTCCAGCTCTTGCCACTACATTTTGTGTAACGCTTGATCACAATTCTTGTGCCCCTCTTACACCTCCTGTGTAACGTAGGATTATTATTGAGAGATGACGTCGAACTATATATATATATATATATATATATATATATATATATATATATATATATATATATATATATATATATATATATATATATATATATATATATATAAAATTAAAAGGTGCCATCGTGTCGATTTTTTTTTAAACTAGAATTTATATATTAAGACAAGGAGGATGAAAGAACCAAACGGATTTAGCATTTTCAAATATGTTCAAATCGGAATTTAGTAAACTTGTATAATCTATGACCTTTAATATAGCCGTCGAATATGTACCTAAATAAAGGGAAAGTAAGTGTTCTTGTAAAATACATAATATCTCCAAAATGATTCTTAAATAGCTTGGACATCCTGTGAGGGGACCATGGCAAAGTCCTTATCTTTCACAAATTAAACCCTATGCAAAGTACGAAACTGCGGAATACCACCAACGTTTTGGGAGTGCACGCTTTTCGTACTCTGTTGATAGCGTCCTTTGAATTTACTTTTTCAGTCAGTCAAGTTTTGTTCCACAGAGTAGAGAAAGGTAATTGTTCTGTTTTGAATTAGCACTGATGAGCACAATGCTTATATTCCCATACTGGAGAGTTTTCCTTCTTTTAACTACATACATTTATATAATACTCGATTATGCACGAGTGGTTCCGCATGTGAACAGAACCCTATTTACGAATGGACGAAAGGAGCGAGTTAGGTATGACTATAACGTGAATCAGTTGGATAAAGGCCAATACTGAGAGTCTATATTCAACTCCCCATTTCAGTTGTGGATTTACAAATTCCTGGTTTCTTTAACTTCGGTCCGGGAATGAATACCCGAAGAAGACTATTTGCAGATGACTGTATTGTCTACTTGGAAATAAATGCCTCCAAGGACTTGAGATCCTCTAAGAAGACCTGAACCAACTGGCCCCTTGGAAAAGGACTTATGGTATGTCGTTCCACCCAGAAAAATGCAGCATCCTTTGAATTCACAGGAAGAAATAACTAATCTTGTCCGAATATAATCTTAGGGGGCACAAGTTGGCCAATGAACAGGCAATAAAATATCACGGAGTTGAATTGTCCAGAGACCTCTCTCGGAAAAGGCATATAGACAAGATATTGAAAAAAGGGAACAGCAACCTTTGATTCATGCAATGCAACCTCCAAATCAACAATGAAGTAAAATGTATAGTATATTTCACTCTGGTTCGATCAGGTCTGGAGTATTGCTCAGATGTGTTGAATCCACATAATAAATATCTAATAAATAAGATAGAGATGGTTCAGAGGTGAGCAGCGAGATTTACTACAAATAAATATCGTAACACTAACAGTGTCAGTGCAATGTTGAACCATCTCCAGTGGGAATCACTCTAATACAGGCAAACCAAGGTCCTGCTGATCATGTTATACAAGATTGCAACAACCTAGTGGACACGCCAGCGGACAAATACCTGACCCTGGCATATAGCCAAACTAGGGCAAACCACTGGAAAAAAATCCAATCAAAGTCAGCATCGACAAATTGTTTCAAGTTCAGCTTCTTCCCATGTACATTACGAACTTGGAACTAATTCCCGTCAATAATTGCAGAAGCTCCTGACTTAATATCTCACTAGCAGGAGCTTTCCAAACTCACATTCTAATGAACTAGTCAGATACAAGTAAGACCTCCTGATTATCTGGGCTCCGCCGGTTGAGGTCCCATATTTCATTATCGCTAGGATAGCCATCTTGGTCTGAGTATAAAGGAACAAAAAAGTACACTTACACCCTTTTACTTATTTCCGCCTTCCCTATCATTACTCTTCTGATTGTCACTTCCGTCTTTACTTTATCTTTGACCACGCACTATCCGTTGCTTAATAGTCAATTGTGACTTCGTCAACGTATTTATGGATTTTTGTACTGTTACGTCTCTGTAGTTTTCACGTGTTCAGGAATGGATTCTGTATAATTCTTTTTATTTCATTTTTATATCATTAAATGTAGCTATTATTATTATTATTATTATTATTATTATTATTATTATTATTATTATTATTATTTTAGCATGGGTCTAATGTTTTGCTAAAAAGCATTGTGTTTACTTAAATCGTAAATATGACACATGTAAGCACGAGACGTGTATGATAATACATTCGTCACAAGTAAACATTCAGGAGTGGCTATGAAAATGATTAGCTGATACTTGTTCAGGCTTTCCTAATGTCCTTTCCTAATGTCCAGATGCATTGCGAAATTACACTTTTTAAAAACAATTTCTAGTTTTTATTTAACATAAATAACATTACGTCTAATATTAATAGGATATTGTAGCTGTGCTGGAAACATGTTTCAAAATAACGACCCTGTAGATAAAATATGTGTTAAGGAATGAATTCTTAATTTTTCTTTTTATTTCATTTTTATTTTATTAAATATAATTATTATTATGATTATGTTATCATGGGTCTAATACTTTCTTGAAAATATTGTGTTTACTTAAATCGTGAATATGACACATGTAAGCAAGAGATGTGTATGATAATACATTCGTCGCAAGTAAACATTCAGAAGTGGCTATGAAAATGATTAGCTGATACTTGTTCAGGCTTTCCTAATGTCCATTTGCATTACGTGATCTCCGTGCGCGTGTACATGAAACGACGTATTAGCTCGATTTATATGCTTGGTTATCTGCAAGAAAGCTCTGTCAGAGTCATAGCTGATTGCAACATCTTGGAGAGTTACATACCTTCTATTACCTTCAAATGTATTTTTGTGCTGGAAGACGTTGTCTGTTCGTGTGTTTACGTAGAACGACATGTTAGTGGAGATAATTGTACTTCATCTACTTTCTAAATAATTATTTTCCCTGGATGACAACACTACTGGTTTGGACAAAGACATTTTCTGAAATTCTTCTAAATTGGAACGAACATTACAAACTATGCTTCACTGTGAAAATTCTAGGATTTTTGTGCCAGCCTTCGTATAACGTCATCATCCGCCATTTTGTACCGGAACTGAACTTCAAACTGTGTCAATTTAGAACTGTTCACATGACTTGTTTTATATTTTTAGAAAAAAACAATTTGGATCTCTTTCGTAAATCGCAAGTCTTGTTTCACATATTTACATTTTCTCCATGTTCTTTTAGGCAAATAAATTATTTTTGTTAAAATTTACAAAGCCTGTTGTAGTCACGCTTTCTTTTTGTTACTTTGAACGAGCCGATACGTAACAGTACGCATATATAAATAGCTCCAAATCGTACGCGTTTGGGGATAGCGTGGGCAAAAAAAAACAAGGTTTGAAAGACAGTTTTGTTAATTGAATATATAAATGATCTGGTTAACTTTCACTTGACCTAAAGACGTGAAGTTTCTTCATGAAAATGTATACGTGTCCCTGTGCACTACTTAAAATTCTATGTATTATTAGGATAAGTGCATCTGCTATCTATAAGAGACAACAATTTGCACGTGCAAAGATCCACAGTGAATGGACGAACAAGAGCGGCCATATGTTACCACTTCCATTTGATCGCCTGATTGGTTATTGATACAAGCATTGGCGTATTGTTAAATGTTCATATTAACACCTTCGTTGCATTTGATTACAAAATGTGCTCAATTGTAAAATTATTTAATGATTTATCACCCAGCCAATCTATAATGGTTTCGTTTACTGCCGTTCAAGATCAATCAAATGATGTCCACACATGATTAATCTTGTGGGCTAATATTTTTTTTGTCATTTTGCCTTTCCAATATCAGTGTTGGAAGGTCTCAACGTGGTTGCAGAATTAGCAGCCTAGTGAGCCTCCTCCATGTCATGCTGAAAGCTAAACTGAAGAGAATCGCTATTGGCATGTAAGCATACATCATGAATGCTAACATTTTAGCCCAATTCGGCCCACATTTGGCATGTAAGCATACATCATGAATACTAACATTTTAGCCCAATTCGGCCCACATTTGGCATGTAAGCATACATCACGAATGCTAACATTTTAGCCCAATTCGGCCCACATTTGGCTTGTAAGCATACATCATGAATGCTAACATTTTAGCCCAATTCGGCCCACATTTGGCATGTAAGAATACATCATGAATGCTAACATTTTAGCCCAATTTGGCCCACATTTGGCTTGTAAGCATACATCATGAAGAGCGTTTTTCTGGTCTAATCGAGCACAGATTTGGCTTGTAAGTAAAGATCATGAAGACCAATTTTCTGTTTCTGGTCTTCTCGAGCCCAAATTTGGCATGTAAGAATTCGTCATGAATGCCAACTTTTGGCCCAATCTAACGCAGATTTAGCATGCAAGAATACATAATGAATTCCATCAGTTTTGGTCCATCTGACCCAGATTTAGCTTAGCAGCATGTAGAATGCCAACTTTTTAGCCCAATCCAACCCAGATATAGCAAGCATCCTGAATGCAAACGTTTTTGGTCCATCCGACCCAAATTTGGCATGTAAGCATACATCATGAAGGCCAATATTTTGACCAAATCATGCACAGATTGACATGTAAGCATACATCAGCAAGACCAACTTTAATAATATTAATGGCAATAATAAAAATAATTATCATATTCATAATCGTCGTGATCATTATCACATTCATCACAATAATTCAATTGTAACAATATCGACCATTTCAATAAAGTGACTTCTTGATCTAATGTTCCTTCATGGTTTCATTCCTTTATGCATCACTAATTTATTTATTGATTCTTGGATGAATGAATGAATGGATGGATGATTCGATCCTGCACCTTTGCCGTAATGAGTTTAATGTGTAGGGAACACTGTATTCAAAAGTAAGCAAATATAGCTAGATGTAATTAGTACATTATGTAAGAGTTGTAGTTTCTGTCAGACTAAAAGAATTGAGTCTCTTTTAAATATGAGATATGTGAGGTCGTATTAAGATCAAAATTTGCATTTTTTATGCTTTGGTTTACGAAACCACTATATAATATAGTAAATTCTGGATATCATGTTCGCTCATTCTTTAGTTAGTTTATTCATTCAACGATTCATTATTATTTCAAAAGCATTCATGTTTTCAACATGTATGTATGTATGTATGTATGTATGTATGTATGTATGTATGTATGTATGTATGTATGTATGTATGTATGTATGTATGTATGTATGTATGTATGTATGTATGTATGTATGTATGTATGTATGTATGTGTGTGTGTGTGTGTGTGTGTGTGTGTGTGTGTGTGTGTGTGTGTGTGTGTATGTATGTATGTATGTATGTATGTATGTATGTATGTATGTATGTATGTATGTATGTACGTACGTATGCATGCATGCATGCACATCTATATATATATATATATATATATATATATATATATATATATATATATATATATATATATATATATATATATATATATATATATATATATATATATTCCAGAAATAGATGTTTTAGGACAAAAATGCAGTTATATGTATACGCTATTTGGCTTTTGGTAAAAATAGAACATGCACCAAATATTTTTTTTTCTTCAAATTATAAATAATATGTCAATCTTGTTCGCGCACACTAAAATTAAAGACAAATCCTACAAAAACAGTGTATGAGACACGATATTCCCCACCCCAATCGGTACCTAGAATCAATATTTAGTGGAAATTCCTAAATGAATGTATATATGGATGACTTGATGGATGGATGTATGATGCTTATTTCTATATGTATCTTAACAAATATTTCCTCTCAAATTATTTCTAATCAGAACTAAAAATGATTCCTCAAAATGAACTTAAAAGAGGAATGAAGAACTGTTTACCGATTTCTTTATTTGCAGACTGTCATGTGACCCATAACGCAACAAAATTACATGGATGTTGATCACTTCTAATGAATATTTTCATCAAATGTTGTCAACACCTTGGCTTTCAGAACATTCTAATGTCGTAATCGAAGCTAGATCATGTATGCAAATTCGAATAAGCATCTTTAAAAAATGACAGTAGTTAGGTCAAGGTTAATCATGGACAAACATCAAACATATGATATAAATTAATTATACAAAGCAGCAGGTCTATGCATGGCTGACAATGCTAATAAAATCTTTATTCTCGGGATGTATGTTCATTTTCCATGTAACACGAGTGGTAATTTTATACATAATTTAATGTAATGTAATTAGTTAAAAATAATTAAATGCACATGCTCTATAACATTATAATTACCATTTGAAGCTTATACAGGCCCTAAAACTCATATTTCAAAATTCTTAATAGTACGACTATCCAGCAAAGGACCCTACCTTCGATTTCCTAACTAGGAATCGGATAAATATTTCAAATCCCTAGCCGTGAGTATCGAATTCTTAAAGGTTTCAATCTTTTAACACATTTAACAGTCAACTTTGACCAGGTGGTATGTTCTGTATTGGACCTGGGTCATATCCAAGGTAATTATAGTGGTCTGCGATAAATTAAAGCAGTTGAAATCTCTCTCTCTCTCTCTCTCTCTCTCTCTCTCTCTCTCGTTATTTTTTCATGTACTAGGGGTTTTGTTACATTATACTTGATAGCCGACATTGTTAAAAATCATGTTTACCCTGTAAACAAAATTTTTCCCTAAGAGTGAATGATAAATATTAGGATCAATATATTGGGATGAGTCAAGGGCATTGTTTTTATCGTGTTCTTAATGATAATTGTATTAACATACCAACTACTTATACCTAAGATTTTTCTAGACATGAATTTTTGGCCCTTATTCGGGGTATTCTTTTGTGTCGTCGTTTTATTATATAGACATGAACTTTTGGCCCTTATTTGGGGTATTCTTTTGTGTCGTCGTTTAATTATATAAACATGAACTTTTGGCCCTTATTCGGGGTATTCTTTTGTGTCGTCGTTTTATTATATAGACATGAACTTTTGGCCCTTATTTGGGGTATTCTTTTGTGTCGTCGTTTAATTATACAGACATGAACTTTTGGCCCTTATTCGAGGGATTCTTTTGTGTCGTCGTTTTATTATGTAATCTTGTTTACTGGGGGGAAAAGTGTTCATGTAACAATATCTGTGCAGATATCATTTATACTGTTGAATTCTTCATAGTTTGATTTGGGTGAAAGTATTTATTATTCTCTGGAAATACAAAGTGCTCTATAATTTTCTCGGAAGGAGACATTAAATCGGAATTATAGTGAATTTAGATAGGAATGCCTTGTTACTGTGATTTGACAAAAAGTGTTGGTACATCAATACAATTCAAGTTATTTGAGACTCTTGACCACTACTGACACATCACATCCACACTTTCAGCGTTGGAAATTATATGGAATACCGTTAAAGATTATTCAGAACTTTATGCATTAGGGCTTGCTTTAGGGCTTGTGGTTTAATTCCTAATACCCAAAGTATTTTACAGTTTCACTTCGTAATTCTTATATATATATATATATATATATATATATATATATATATATATATATATATATATATATATATATATATATATATATATATATATATATATATATTGTTACGACCCTGTAGTTAAAGTATGTGTGTTAAGAAATGAATTTTGTATAAATCGTTTTATTTCATTTTTATTTCATTAAATGTAATTATTAATATAATTATATTAATATGTCTAATATGTTGTTGAAAAACAGTGTTTACTTGAGTCGTAGATGTGACTCATGTGAGCACGTGCTGTGTATGATAACAAATTTATTACAAGTAAACATTCAGGAATAGTTATGAAAACGATTGGCTGATACTGGATCAGGCTTTCCTCATGTCCAGAAGTATTACGAAATTGTATACGTCCTCGTGCGCGTGCAATTCAAACAACGTATTAGCTTCATTTATATGTTTGCGATTTTTCTAAGTCATGGACAGACAGTCGTAGTCGAGTCGTACACAGTCGTAGAGTCATAATGTCAGTTATACAACTTCTATTACCTTAAAAAAAAAGGTATTCTTGTGCTAGAAGAAGTTGTCTGTTCGTATATCTACGTAGAACAACATGTTTTGTTAAAGGAGCTAATTTTACTTCTTTTCTTCTGAATAATTGTTTTCCTTGAGAGAATTTTACTGATTTGGACAAAGACATTTTCCCCAAAACGTTCTAAGTTAGAATGGAATAACCCAAACTGAGCTTTATTGTGCAAATTCTGGAAATTTTTGTTAGCCTTTGTCTGGCGTAGTCATCCGCCATTTTGGACCGGAACTAAAGACTCTTCAGACTGTGTTTAGAACATTTTACAGGACTTATATTTTTATTTTTAACATAAGTTTGGATCATTTCTGTAAACCGTAAGTTTTGCTTAAATTATTTACATTATTTCAAGTTTTCTAGGAAAATAAATTATTTTTGTTAAAAATATACAAAGCTTGTTTTCTTCGCTTTCTTTTATTACATTGAACGAGCCGATGCGTAACAATATATATATATATATATATATATATATATATATATATATATATATATATATATATATATATATATATATATATATATATATATATATCAAAATATTTATATCAAAAGAAGTTTTATTTCATAAAATTAGGTATATAAAGTTGGTTTATAACCAAATCACCCGGAACCAGACAACTTTACTGCATTACTAGATTTATTAGTTAGTATTTTGAAACTTTTTGTCCCCGCTTACAACTACCAGAAATTCATGAACCCATTGTTCTCTGGGGACATAATAGTTCTTTATATGGGTCAGTTGGTTACACACAGGGCATTTAGCACTGAAATCAAACTCCATCTTTCTTAGCAACTCAGCAAGGCAAACTGTATGAATAGGATGTCCACATTTAAACTTCCTCGCCTCTTTGTCAGGAATATTTTCCAGACAAATTGGACACAAGTCGGGGATTTCTGACTCAGACGACGGAACCTTCTGTGAGATAAAATACGCTGTATGTTGACCTTTCGGTGATGATATATTAGGTGCAATTTGAATAAGTCTCCATTTGGAATCTGGCTGAGATGCTGTGTTCATATACATCTCTCTACTGTGACCCATCGATTCCTTTGGAACTACCTCGATCATATTCGTATCATCATCATGGCTGATAAAAATAGATTCCTGATTTGTGTTTGATAACTGCCGCCTGATAGGCATACCACGATGAGAGAGTGTCGCAGTGTTCGACAAAGCTTCTTCTCGTGCTGGATGATTATCGGAAATTCCTGGATTTCCCAATCCTGGAAAGAACTCTACTGAATTTTGTGCATCGCTGTCACGACTTTTATTCGGCACACAATTTGGTTTTGTCCTTAAACTTCGTCTAGTTATACGAGGAATACACACACTTTTTGCCTCGTTTGAAAGTGCCCAGTGTGGTCGACATTGCTCCAGAACTTCCGGAGTGTCATACACCACGACCAAGCTGACCACTGAATGAGGAATAAACCTCCATGATGGAAATAGGAACCGGAAACAAGTGGTTATCCAGTATGGACACCACCAGGGCTCTCCTGGTGCCACCTCATGGTTAACGGCACAGTTATCACAGACGTTGTCATCACAGTCCAAACAGCGCTTCACCGCATTTGTTCGAATATGATCCCTCCAGCATTCATCACACAAAACTGGTCCTTGCCTACGACGGCGGCGTAGCGAGTCGCGTGCAGGTCTGCTCTCATCTTTGTGGTGGCGGTATTGTTTTCCACATAGTCTCTCATCTGGCAAAAGCGGGTCATCCATGATTAACAAAGGCGCTTTAGACTAGTAGACAATAGAAGTAATTTCGTTGTTCTCCTACCTCAGCTTGCACGTGCATACCTAAAAAAACATACTTTGAGATAACAGTAAAAAAAAAATAAAGAAACATTTATATATCCCATTTATATATCTCACAAGTTTATTTGAAGATCGATCCATGCAATAAGATCGGTATTTTTATTCGCAATACATTGTATTTTGTCATACCAACAAGTTGTGCATGGTCTATTTGATTCGTAAGAAAACCCAGTTCTCAAAGCTTTATTAAAATCAGGCTATTAAAGCAGCATTTAAAGTCACACAGTCATTGACATTACTATACATAATTGTCAAAAAGATTGTTGAATTTTCATTTTTTTTAAAACGTTGCAATCTTTTTATGTGTATTTATAACAGTAAAGTGTACCCCATGACTATGTAGGTCAAATCTACGCGTGTTGACAACCATACTGATTAATGCCATATTCAGGAGGATATAGATTATAAATGCATTGCTGGATTTGTATAAGGGTGCATTCAAAAAGTAGCTAGGGATAACGAAGACATTATGAAGACTGGACAAACTCGTGTGGTAAAATGCACACAATATTTCTGCGCAGGTAAATTAATTTAGGTGAAATGCAATAAAACTGATTTTGATGAAGGAAAACTTTCTTGTGCCAATTTAAATTTTTTTTCCAGAGGTTGACATAACCCAAGTATCTTCAGTTGCTGTTCTGGGGCTTAACGCTACTTTTCAGCACACGATAGGCTATACATGACGGCCAGTATTAATGGTGGAGGAAGAAACCGGGAAATCTGCTGAAAAAACCACCGACCCACGAGAAGCTACTGGCAAGTTTTCTTACATATCCACATTCGCAGAATCTTAAACTCGAACCCACGCAGAGAGATGTGAGATGGCAGTGATCCGTAACGGACAGCGCTTTAGCCAACTAGGCCACTCGGGGGCCCCCAAGTATCTTCTGTACTACACGACCAGTTCATTGATACGGCTGCATGTCCTTTGTGCGCAGGTCAGTTTTCAGTTGTCCAGTTCATTATTAGAACTGGATGTTCTTTTTGCGCACGTCGATTTCAGGTGTGCAGTTCATTATTAGTGCTACGTGTCCTTTAAGGGCAGATCAGTTACAAGTGTACAGTTCATCATTAGGGCTGCATGTCCTGTATGCGAAGGTAAGTTTTCAGGTGTACAGTGTAAAATATATGTATGTATTGCTTTGGGTTTGGCAGGTTTAACGTCGTTATTCAGTATACGAATGTTTTTGTGAGATTTAACGCTTTTTTGTTTGGTAAATGAATATATGAATATTTGTTTTGTTTGCTTTTGTGTGGCTTAACGCCATTTTTCAGTATATGGATGTATGAATATTGGTTTAGTTTGATTTGGTTTTGTTACTTTCAACATCAATAATAATAATAATAATAATAATAATAATAATAATAATAATAATAATAATAATAATAATAATAATAATGGCCCTCTATTATACGAATAATTACATGCATAGTACATGTACATAGTTGTACAAAGAATTAAACAGAATTGATAATATATATATATATATATATATATATATATATATATATATATATATATATATATATATATATATATATATATATATATATATATATATGGACGTAAAAACGCAGATCGTTTTGCAAGAAAAGACTCCAGCTAGGTAAAGTGTGTATATACTGTAAAGCTAGGTAACTTCTGTATATACCTTACAACTAGGTACATTGTGTATATACTGTACTAGATAAATTGTGTATATACTGTACAATGTGGGAGGTTTTAGATTTTATACTGTAAGTTGTAAATTATTAGTCAAATTAAACGGTTCCACTTTTCATTTATTGAAACAGTAAAATTAAATGTATCATTATTAGTAGTACTTTCTCTCATTTTCTTTGGGATTTTGTTCCTAATGAGTGGCCTCTAATATTGAAAATTTTTCTTAAGAGTCGATTGGTTTTGTAGAATGATGGTTAGCCGAAATTATTCTTAAATTTGTGCGTTGACATGTTTTGTATAATGAAATAGTTCCCAGAGTATAATGGCACAATATTTTTTGAAACTTTGTGTACAAGTCTAGCCTTTCTCCAAAATATTCCGGCACTTCTTGTTAAAATTGTAATCTCATTCACTGCATTTGGACTGTTTTCAGTTTTATTTAGCTTGCCATATCTAGAGTCATGGGCTTATCTAGAGTAATTGCCTTTTTTAGCTTTTGTAATATATTACCCAATGTTAGTATAGAGTCATGACCTTATCTAGAGTCAATGCCTTTTTTTAGTCATGGACTTATCTATAGTCATGGCCTTATTTAGCTTTTGTAATATATTAGCCAATTTTAGTCTAGAGTCATAGCCATATCTAGAGTCAAGGCCTTATCTATAGTCATGGCCTTATTTTATCTTTTGTAATATATTAGCCAATGTTAGCCAAGAGTCATGGTCTTATCTAGAGTCAAGGTCTTATCTAGAGTCATAGCCTTATTTAGAGTCATGGCCTTATTTAGCTTTTGTAACGTATGTGTCATTGTTAGTCTAGAATCATGTCCTTATCTAGAGCCAAGGCTTTATCTAGAGACATGGCCTTTTCTAAAGTCATGGCCTTATCTAGCTTTTGTAATATATTAGCCAATGTAATCCTAGAGTCATGGCCTTATCTAGAGACATGGCGTTATCTATAGTCATGGCCTTATCTAGGTTTTGTAATATATTAGCCAATGCTAGTCTAGAGTCATGGTCTTATCGAGAGTCAAGGCCTTATCTAGCTTAATAAACATAGATATAAACTGACTTTATAACAAATGACTCGATTATGTTTATTCCATTGCAAATTGTTGCCAACAATCACCACAAGGATTTGTTCATTTGTAACGATTGGCAGACACATTCATTCAACTTAAGATCCGAATTCATGTTTCCAATATTGTTCTGTTTTGTTGGATAATAATAATTAATACTTAAGTTTTGTCTGATTTGTTTTCACGTTATTTTCCTTAAACCACTAGTCTATTCTAAGTGAGCCTATCTAAAGTGAAATCTCTCGGACTGATTAATCTACTTGAAATATGATAGGATGGTATCATCTGCATATAGTTTGGTATCATCTACATATAGGTTGGTATCATCTACATATAGGTTGGTATCATCTGCATATAGTTTGGTATCATCTACATATAGGTTGGTATCATCTATCTATAGTTTGGTATCATCTACATATAGGTTGGTATCATCTATATATAGTTTGGTATCATCTACATATAGTTTGGTATCATCTACATATAGGTTGGTATCATTTACATATAGGTTGGTATCATCTACATATAGGTTGGTATCATCTATCTATAGTTTGGTATCATCTACATATAGGTTGGTATCATCTGCATATAGGTTGGTATCATCTCCATATAGGTTGGTATCATCTGCATTTAGGTTGGTATCATCTATATATAGTTTGGTATCATCTGCATATAGTTTGGTATCATCTACATATAGTTTGGTATCATCTGCATATAGGTTGGTATCATCTGCATATAGTTTGGTATCATCTGCATATAGGTTGGTATCATCTACATATAGGTTGGTATCATCTGCATATAGTTTGGTATCATCTACATATAGGTTAGAAAATGAAATGCAATTGCCTGTTTTCAATGACAGAATTATAATAATGAGAAAGAAGAGTGGGTCCATGATTGATGTAATTGGGTTTTTCCTTAGAAAAGCTGTCATTTATTTTGACAGTTTTCTCGCTTTTAGATATGGTGTAAACCAATCGATCGTTGAGTTATCCCACTGATAAATGTTCAAAGTGTTGGTAAGAATATCAAAATCAACAAAGACAATATTTTTAGATATGGTGAAAACAAATCGATCATTGTATTGTCACACTAATGCGTTGATAAGAATATCAAAGTCAACAAGGTTAGAAGCTTTTCTAAGATCAACTAGCAATTGTGTCAATCATATTCTCTGGGGAACATTACTGAGCTTTTCCAGAAATTTATATTAACCATATTATCCAGGGAAAATTACTGAGCTCTTCCAGAATGTACACTTATCGCAATGCTTACAAGACATGTATTCTATGATTCTACGAGTTTCGGATTTTACAGCTGTTTATAAGTCGGATATTTTGGTTATTAATGTAGGGTAGTGACCACCAATACCTCTCCTAGGAATATGTATTTAATAACATTTAAGTCTATAGTTGCATAAATATGATCTATTAGAGTTGAGTGGTCAATTTCTCGCATTTATTGGTCAGCTAACTGGGTTCGAATAGAACATATCTATGAAATTCGACCAATTGATGTTAATCTGATTATTTGTTTATACTTAGTTTTGGCCCTCAGTCACTTTATCTAGTTGCTAATTCCATCCAACATTTGCAGAACGGGACCTATACAAATGAGCCCACAAAGAATGACTTTGTATTTTATTGGTTTATCTGGAATCGTTTGCTTTGATTTCATCTGAATGTAGATAGTCCCTCCTTTTAACTGATATGCCACGCCTTACATCCTTGAACCTAAATCACGTCTGATTGGGGCGCAATAACCGCTAATAAACAAATAATTCGCATGGTTGTCTTTTAGATTCGTTTCTGATAGACCCTAAATAGGTACAATATTGGCTTTCGATGATAATAAATTCAGCTGGCTTAACTTAGTACATGTATTCATAATTTTTGTATATTAATATGCCCAACTTTAATTCAAATATCTAATATGTCCTTAAGGTAATAATAGCTGGGAGAGTGAGAGTTTAGTTCCACCTTGACATCTTTAAAATTCCTTGAATCATGCATGTAATATATATTATAGCGTTCACAAAAACATACTGTATTTTCATATTGAAAACATAAATCGTAGATGTCCTTTTGAGAGAAAAATGTTTAACTGAAGTCGCAATTGAAATAACAAGGGCATAACAAAATTTGTCTTAAAACTAAGCCTGCCAATGTTAAAACAGTTATAACACCTCTCTTGCTTTTCTAGTGCTGAAAGTGTTATCTTGGTCCCTGTTATATATTTGATGCAAGTGTTTGAGTATTGGAACGTGTTCAACTATTGCATGCATAAAATGTGAAAGTCCCTTTTTTATTTAATTAGATTCTGTCATGAGGTATTAAAGCACTAAGCAAGATTTTGTAACAGCCGCATTTTCAATGTCAATTATTTTGTGATTATATTTATTGCATAGTCGTTCTCTTGCAGCATTCATATTTCCAACATCAGTGTCAATTCTTGGAGAAACTGCAAACGAAAACCTTACAATATATGTTGTCCAAGTATATGCTATTTAGAACGTGATAATAATCGTTTTCTATTTGTTCAATATCAGAGTTGTTGTTAACATCGTTTCCTCCAACAATGATGATAATGGTATCAAACTGAGAAATGTCAATTTGTTTGATCACGTGAAGCACACGACCAGTTCCCACGGTCCAGTTAATGACTTGACTCTGACCCAAGACATATCTCACTGACATATTTAATGATCCAGTCATAAATCAGAAGTGTTTTTTGTTGCATGAAAACTTCCTGATGTGTTTGTCCACTTGATTTTCTTTGATGAGAGGAATCACTGATATTGAAAGAACCAAGAGTTTGGCATCTAATATTAGATTATCGATACTAAGCATTCACTATATTTTTGTGACCTCCCCAGAATTAGTTGTATGATCTCCTTGAGGGAATGCTTTGGGACGCATTTTCATTCTGTGAGATAGATTTAATAGCTTTTAAAGTCGTTTTATGTTTGACAAATTTGTCCATATTACTGTTTATCTTTACATTTTCTGCTATGTTTGACTGATGTATGTCAGTTACAGGTATGACGTTTACTTAGCTTTCGTTATCTGGAAGACATTGTTCCTGCACCTTTGAAATTCTTCTCTATTTATTGTCACCCTTACATTTTTCGTTTTCTTTGTTTCTAATGTATTGACAATAAGATTACATGATCCATAGCAACAGAATTTTATTTTATATCTGCTTTTTTATAGAGCATTATATTTGTCTTTATTAAAAGCTGATTATCTTTGTCTTGATTAAAAGCTGATTATCTTTGTCTTTATTAAAAGCTGATTATCTTTGTCTTGATTAAAAGCTGATTATCTTTGTCTTTATTAAAAGCTGATTATCTTTGCCTTGATTAAAAGCTGATTATCTTTGTCTTGATTAAAAGCTGATTATCTTTGTCTTTATTAAAAGCTGATTATCTTTGTTTTGATTAAAAGCTGATTATCATTGTCTTGATTAAAAGCTGATTATCTTTGTCTTTATTAAAATCTGATTATCTTTGTCTTTATTAAAAGCTGATTATCTTTGTCGTTATTAAAAGCTGATTATCTTTGTCTTGATTAAAAGCTGATTATCTTTGTCTTTATTAAAAGCTGATTATCTTTGTCTTTATTAAAAGCTGATTATCTTTCTCTTGGTTAAAAGCTGATTATCTTTGTCTTTATTAAAAGCTGATTATCTTTGTCTTGGTTAAAAGCTGATTATCTTTGTCTTTATTAAAAGCTGATTATCTTTGTCTTTATTAAAAGCTGATTATCTTTGTCTTTATTAAAAGCTGATTATCTTTGTCTTGATTAAAAGCTGATTATCTTTGTCTTTATTAAAAGCTGATTATCTTTGTCTTTATTAAAAGCTGATTATCTTTCTCTTGGTTAAAAGCTGATTATCTTTGTCTTTATTAAAAGCTGATTTTCTTTGTCTTTATTAAAAGCTGACTATCTTTGTCTTGATTAAAAGCTGATTATCTTTGTTTTGATTAAAAGCTGATTATCTTTGTCTTGATTAAAAACTGATTATCTTTGTCTTGATTAAAAGCTGATTATCTTTGTCTTTATTAAAAGCTGATTATATTTTTCTTTATTAAAAGCTGAGTATCTTTGTCTTTATTAAAAGCTGATTATCTTTGTCTTGTTTAAAAGCTGATTATCTTTGTCTTTATTGAAAGCTGATTATCTTTGTCTTTATTGAAAGCTGATTATCTTTGTCTTTATTAAAAGCTGATTATCTTTGTCTTGATTCGGATGCTTCACTTGATCCTTCAGTTTACTTTTTTTCTCTTCATGGAAAAGAAAACGACCCAAAAATTGGCTTAGGCCACAATTTATGCATACAGCGACTAGATTTGTCCTTATTATTTGAAAGGTGTTCAGCAAGCTTGCCATGTCTGACTTTTGTTGACTGATATTTAGTATTTACAACTTCATATTCTTTTGATAATTTAGTTTTGGGGACTTTTAAGTTTTCAGTTTCATGATGCAGTGATTTATTTTCCCTTTTATTTTATATCTGTCCTCAGCAACTGCCGTTATTATATCAGATATTTCTGATGGTGTTTATAGCTGAGTGGTTTATTCATTGTGCAATTTGTTATCATTATTAATTGTTATGGCTGCCATCTCCTTTTCACTGCCAGCTGCTCCGATTTAGGACACACGGTACTAATTCAATGGAAGAACTGTGAACCAGTCTAAAAATGGGTGAAGAAATAATAGAGTATTTACGGGTTTGGTGGTCCATAATTGGTTAATAATGAAAAGTAAAATTTTATTAAAAATATCTTTTGAAAGCTTATCCTATGTGCAATTTTAAAAAAATATAGACAAATTTCTATTGATGCAATTTTAGTATTTTTAAAGACTTGACTTAGGATTACTCAATAATGAAAGTAGCACTTGATTCGCTTGGTGCAGAATCAATAACATGGACTTCATGCATATGTAGGTCAAGAAAATGCCGCGGCTCATATGGTGTTCTCCACACAGAAACTTGCACCAAGGATAGTTGTGCATGGAGAAATATATGTCTGATCATCAGTACCCAGAAATTTTAAGTTATTGAATTTTAAATATGATGGTGTTTCCATATGTTTACTATGGGAATTGAATTAGTACCGTGACTCCTTTAGCTGGTATCGGGAGCCCTGACTTGGATATCTGGTTTGTTTCCCCAGATTGATTTGGTGCAAAACCAAGTAACTTCCATATCTGAATTCCATGTTGAAAACGTTCTATCTAATCTGCAGCTTTATATAGCCACGTGATGTTATGGAAGGTTTATTTGGGGTGCTACAAGCCTGAAATATACTTTGATTGCTGTCATGGTTACTTTCATTATTTACCGACTAAAACGTCTAGACCAATGACCTGAAATTAGGTTTCAAGTCATCCTTTCTAACTGGATCCGTGAATAAACATTGTCTGGAATTGTTAAGGGTCATAGTAACTTTGTAGGACTGTAGAACACTTTGTGAATATGGTAACATTATGATTTGGATGAATTCCTCGCCTCTATCCAAAGCTTACAGTGACATTCCGTTTACATATACATTTTACATAAGGAAAAGTTACAGAATTAGCTTTGTATTTCAATGTAATATAATCTCCATTCGCATTTTTAGCTTGCTTAATAAGAACAGCACACACAGTGTTACGTTACTTTTTAAGGCCCTGATTAATTGCTGCCTCAAGTGAACTGTAATGAATCTAGGTACAATAGATTGATGAATTCGTCCATTCTTGGAAAATGGAGAATGAAACTATTCTCCTAAATATGACCATGTTTAAACAGAAATAAAATATCAAAATGACCATGTACATTTAGTGGAGTTCTGGATTAGCATATTTGAATATATATTTCTCTCTAATTCATTTAGTAATGATGGGTAGGAGAATGCATTTAGACTTCACTTTCAGTACAGTCCAAGATATCGTGTCATTGTTTTAACTGTTATTACATCCTGGGAGCATTGATGCACAATGTGTGTACCAACTTAAAAATGATTTCCTATTACGCTCACTATTGTGCTTTGGAAACTATTGTTCATTAGTGCATTTTGAGAAAAAATATAAAAACACTGGGTCTTAAAAGGAATTAGACAAACAGAAGCAACGATTTTAAACAACACTTTAAAAAAAAAAATAATAATAATAATAATAATAATAATAATAATAATAATAATAATAATAATAATAATAATAATAATAATAGACTGACTGCGCTAATAATTACATAGCAAAGTTCTTTTCTTACAAAATGAGGAGTACTGGTGGTAAAAATAAAGTAATATACTGACCAGGTCGGAGAACTCCAACCCAAGTTCAGTTTACATTCTTACAATAAAACTTTTCTGGTTATAAGATAAACTCGGGACGATAAATATAATGCACAGATAGAGAAAACAAAACACACACACACGTGCATAATGCACGCAGTCTCTATAGACATATAAATTAGAAAGATGCAATTATACAGCGTCCAGTGGCTTATATACATCGGTATATTGCGGTATTTGTTCATGTTTACCATCAAATAGAACTCAAATAAATATAATCAATTTAACAAGTTAAATGTTCCTGATTGAAGTCCATTTTTGAAGAACTTGGTCTTCACTTTTATTTAACAGCAATATTTTTTCAATGTTCTTGTGCGTTGCAACTATTTGCTTAAAAGCTTAAATGGAATGATTGACCATATTGAGCCTGCCAAGTGTTAATATAATAATTAGTCAAAATAAGCAAGATATTGTACAAAATGTCAAAAAGTTCACTTTTTTTTAAAACAAACTTTTTTTTAAAAAGTGTACACTATTGCACAAATCTAAAATGTTAATTCAACGAGGTTCAAACAGTTCGCTACAACAAATTAATATTGGAATCATCACTACAACAAATCAATATTGCAATCATCACTACATCAAATTGATATTGCAATCATCACAACAAATTAATATTGCAAATCATCACTACATCAAATTAATATTGCAACCATCACTACAACAAATTAATATTGCAACCATCACTACAACAAATTAATATTGCAATCATCACTACAACAAATTAATATTGCAATCATCACTACAACAAATTAATATTGCAACCATCACTACAACAAATTAATATTGCAACCATCACTACAACAAATTAATATTGCAATCATCACTACAACAAATTAATATTGCAATCATCACTACAACAAATTAATATTGCAATCATCACTACAACAAATTAATATTGCAATCATCACTACAACAAATTAATATTGCAACCATCACTACAACAAATTAATATTGCAATCATCACTACAACAAATTAATATTGGAATCATCACTACAACAAATTAATATTGCAATCATCACTACAACAAATTAATATTGCAAATCACCACTACATCAAATTAATATTGCAACCATCACTACAACAAATTAATATTGCAACCATCACTACAACAAATTAATATTGCAATCATCACTACAACAAATTAATATTGCAATCATCACTACAACAAATTAATATTGCAACCATCACTACAACAAATTAATATTGCAACCATCACTACAACAAATTAATATTGCAATCATCACTACAACAAATTAATATTGCAATCATCACTACAACAAATTAATATTGGAATCATCACTACAACAAATTAATATTGCAATCATCACTACAACAAATTAATATTGCAACCATCACTACAACAAATTAATATTGCAATCATCACTACAACAAATTAATATTGGAATCATCACTACAACAAATTAATATTGCAATCATCACTACAACAAATTAATATTGCAATCATCACTACAACAAATTAATATTGGAATCATCACTACAGATGTTCAAGACTTGCGTTCACACTCTTACGGAGGGTACGTTTGTATTCGTCTAATATATTAATTCTTTTCTAAAATAATTAGTGACATTTATTCTTTATTATAATTTAAAATTAAAAGTCTTTGTATCCAGTGCTAAGTTTATATATATATATATATATATATATATATATATATATATATATATATATATATATATATATCACAGACAACTACTCACTACTTATATTTTTTATTTAATACTTGTATCCAAGTATCTTGCTTAAAAGTGTGTTGCCTCTTTGTCTATTTGTGTAAATAAATAAATCTTTACAAAGAAAGTTTTGTGTTTGCAAGTTCAATATTTCATCCCCATTTTTATCAAACTTGTTATGAGTAAAATGTTTTCTGATTGCATCTTTCAGTCATTTTGGAAACCTAGGAGAAGATTATTTTTAAAAATTACTATGTGTGTGTGTGTGTGTGTGACTTAATAAAACATCAGCACACGCCTAAGTATATAGTGATACGGTTGAGCAAGAACCTTACCAAATCCCCATATATAGAAATAAATCCCTCAAACCAAATGTTTATGAAATTAGTTTTTTTTTATGATTATGAAATTATTTTTTTTAAAAAAACAAACAAACAAAAACGATAAAAGTGCTTATAACATTTATCACATGAACAGCCATGGATACACTTTTTTGCATTCAATAGGAGAGACACAGGGCGTGGTAAGCATTACCAAATCCACAGAGGAATATCAAATAAAGCAGTATTAACATAGGACGGAAACTGGTACTGTCCCGTTATGTAAAGACATGGAAAAATATAGCATAGGACTGTCTCTATATGAATACACGAGTAGAAAAAAAAACAATTTTACAAAATAGATTAATATATCATTTACAAAGTATGACATACTTTTAAGAGAGAGAGAGAGAGAGAGAGAGAGAGAGAGAGAGAGAGAGAGAGAGAGAGAGAGAGAGAGAGAGAGAGAGAGAGAGAGAGAGAGAGAGAGAGAGAGAGAGAGAGAGAGATTACCAAGAAAATTTCCACAGAGCTTGTCGGTTCGCTACGTAGGGTAGTCGAAAAACTCATTTTATATAATGCTCACTTACCAGAAGTTGTTTTACAGATGTCTATACACGATGTACCGGCTGACGGGAAATGTGTCTGACTCAGTCAATGCACGATTGTTTCGGACAAGGGGAGTTACTTGACAACTGCAATATTTTATAGCAAGCAATGCCCCGAGGGACGAGAGGTTGACAAAGCCTTAACATCATAGTTACAGGTTTTCCATGGTTCAAATGTCAGGTACTAGGTGAGTAACACCTTAAAACTACTTACAAGCGTTCCCCACCCTCCGTTACTTATATAGTTTAATATTTGACTTTTTTCAGAGAAAAATACGAGGATATTGCTCAGATGCTGATTTCAATAAAATAAATTTGTTCTTTGTTCACTGATCACTGGATTTCAATAAAATAAATTTGTTCACTGATCACTGGATTTCAATACAATAATTTGTTCACTGATCACTGGATTTCAATAAAATAAATTTGTTCACTGATCACTGGATTTCAATACAATAATTTGTTCACTGATCACTGGATTTCAATAAAATAAATTTGTTCACTGATCACTGGATTTCAATACAATAATTTGTTCACTGATCACTGGATTTCAATACAATAATTTGTTCACTGATCACTGGATTTCAATACATTAATTTGTTCACTGATCACTGGATTTCAATACAATAATTTGTTCACTGATCACTGGATTTCAATACAATAATTTGTTCACTAATCACTGGATTTCAATACAATAATTTGTGCAGCTATATATTGAGATCTATTAAGTTTTCGACTATCAACATTCCACTGTATATCAAGATCTCAGCGTACGACCTTTTATCATCCCACCTATTAGATCTGTGTTCGACTATCAATATTCCACTGCATATCAAGATTTAAGCGTATGACCATTTATCATCCCACTTATTAGATCTGTGTTCGATAATCAACATTCAACTCTATATCAAGATCTAAGCGTACGCCCATTTATCATCCCACTTACTAGATCAGTTTTCGACTATCAGCTTTGCATTGTATATCACGATTGTGCAAGTCTTCGACTATCAGCATTCCTCTGTATATCAAGATATTTGAAGTGTTCGACTATCAGCATTCCACTGTATATCGAGATTTTGAAAGTCTTCGACTATCAGCAATTTCTCTGAATATCGAAATTTTGGAAGTGTTCGACTATCATCACTTCGGTGTATATCGAGATCTTGGAAGTTTTTAAGTATCGTCATTCCACTGATCTCGAGATCTTAGAAGAGTTCGACTGTCAGCATTCCACTGTATATCGAGATCTTGGAAGCTGCACTCGATACTCTCCACAATCGTCGATAGTATTCGCCTCTGCTGACTGGTGATTTATTTGGATAATTTATTTTGTTGTGATGACTTGCTGCTATCAATATAATATATGTTATATAATATATGTCTTGAATAAAATTCAATAGAAGTAAACTTTTTCATAAAAATGAATTACGCAATTTAGCAAAAATGTAAAATTCTAGAGCTGCATACTTTTTTTGCACGTTATCAACCATTTCAGTCTCATTAATTAGATCTCGCATGTAGTCCGCAATTCCCCAAAATGCCTAAATGGAATTGATTGCTTTTGAAAAATACCGGAACGAATGAAGTTTGCATGTGTACCATCCTGGCTAAGTAAGCGTCTCTGGTACTGGCGATTTACTAAAACATAATAATTAAAAACACTTGGCCACTTAACATTGCTTGTTGTGATAATTTGCTAAAGTCAAACTAATAACTATTTTGAACTTAATTACAACTAGGTAAAATTATTTGTAAAATTGTGCTACCCGATGTTTCTGCAATACATGAAACATTTCATGATCATTTGAAAGTTCAGCAATTCTGTTGTCAAATCTTCACATTCGAATGTGCGTTGCTTTTGTATACTGTCAAACTGTTTTACTTCGGAGGTAAATAATCTTGCATGTAGTCCGCAAGTCCATAATACCTAGTGGAAATGATATAATTTGATAAGCACCTTAACTTATAAAGTTTGACAAAGACATATTATGTTACGGATGATATACAAAACGGATTAAGTCATGCATTTAAGATACTCTAAAGTAACATTTATATTACTTTGGAAGAATGCGGTTAGATTAAGATCTTTTGCATTAGAACAAGTTATTTGCATGTTAGCCTAACCTAATTTATGTCATGCATATTATGACGTCATAATTTCAATGATATCATACTTCCTCGACGTCTAAGATCACGGAACACAAGAGCGAGCAGTGAGAACAAACGAGTTTTTTTTATCTTAGCAACCTTTGAATTATGCAATGCAAATGTTGTCAAGACATGGAATTACATTTAGATAGAGCAATACTCTTAACGCCATTGATAATGCTTGGATGTTGGACACGGTTTTTAAATTTTGCTGGAATGATTCTACACCTAAAGCAAAACCGGGACTATCGTCCGAATCTATTAACCCGTTTATTTGTACCCCACTACCGATTTCAATAACGGAAACCTTTAATTTGATAATAAAAAAGTGCAATGAACGTAGGCAATTAATTTATTGATTTATATTTTCTAACCAGACTGTGAGTAGAATGGCCATAGCACGTCATCGTCTGCGCGTTTCATGCTTAACGGAAGTTTTCATTTTTATAGACGGACATGCTTGAGACCCATTTCCAGTTCCTGGACAAGTTCATTTTCAGTAAAGGGTTGTATGCGCAACTAAAGATGTACATACATATGTCGTCTGCTTCTTATATTTACAGTGTCGAATCAAGGAAAGAAAGAGAATGACAACAAAAGCCTTTTACGTGGATTTAGCAAGCGGTTTCATTAATATGTTTGTGTGTGCAAAGGAATATAATTCCAAACTCAACATTATAGTAGTCCATGGAATTATCTGGTAGTTACCGAATAGGATGAATTACGTTATTATGTTGTCGGATGGAAATAAACTATCCCACAGTGTACGGAATATGACGCCGTGCTAGTATGGAAAATCCGTTAAGCATGAATGGTGCAATGGGATGCCATTCTGGTCAGTCAGGTTAGAAATTATAAATCAATGATTCAATTGACTTAGTTCTGTGCACTTTTTTTATCACATTAAATATTTAGTTATTGAAATCGGTAGGGGTATAAATAAACGGGGATGTAGCGTCGAACTATAATCTCAAGGGAGATAAACTTGGACAATTTAACTTTTTCAAAAATTTTAGTACCTAATTTCGGAAATTCGGCTTGAGTAAGTTAAACAAAATAAAATGAAATAAAATAATTGATCAATATATTTTCTAACTAAAAGAATTAATTCACTGTTGTTGTGCATGTTTAATTAAAATATTTGTTAGTTTACAATTTCTTTTATTTCAATACTTGTTATTGCAATATAACATTGTATGCTGGAATTAATCATATCCAAAACTGACTTTATTTCTGCTTGACCTGATTGACTTTTTTAAAAAATTTTATTCATTGTTAACAACTACTGCATAGCTAAATTATTATCTTTGTTTATGGGATTAATATCAGGATCATTATTAATAGAAGTAAATATATTAATTTGGGTCAAGTTTTGGGAGTTTCCTCAGTGATTTTTATTTAATCCAGATTATTGTTTTGTCAACATCAGGCTCGTTCTAGAAGGTTATTTTCCATTAGGTAATATTTTATTTTTAGAAAATGAATTCTGACCTGAGGTAAAGTAGAACTATATAATCTTGTAACTGCGTCGACTTGGTCATTCGTGTTTTAACATCTAGCACTTTCAAGTTGTATTATGTTGTGTCCTTTTTGGGTGCATTATTTTTGTTCAAATTATTGAATTCAAGTGATTATTTCCCCTGGAAATATAAAAGTGCTCTGATAAAATTCTCGGATAGAGTCATTCACTGGAATTAATACTGAATTTAAGCCTGAAATTATAATAATGTGATTCAACAAAAGACTGTTGACACATCAACACTATAACCAATAAAAGACAAGTCATCGCCTTGAATATTTGGATTTCTTCGAATTTGTGCTGACTTTTCAGGAATTTAAATTATGTGTCTGTAAATATTGGATTATTTTAAGATTTTATTCTCAATACCATAAGTTCTTTATTCTCATTATCACTTTGTATTCTTGGGTAAAAATAATTTATTAAATTTTACAAAGCTTGTTGTCTTTTAATCTTTTCTGATAATTATTTTAAAAGCATAGATCTTGTAACAGAAAATTGCGCGCTCGTTTCTCGGATAATAATTTCTCTAATATATTTCAGATAACTTTGTTTTTGAAATTTTGTTTCGCTTTGTTTTGGAATGTTCTAAATCGCAGTTGTTATTTCATAGTTTAGAAATCTTTAGTGAAATCAACAATCTTTTTATAATGTAATTTAAAGTGAAGATCTTTTTTTCAAGTCATACACAGGAACAGTTTGACTTCTTGAAAGAAGATAAATTGCTTCAGCTTGTCAGATGTGATTTTTCTGAGGCAAAAGCTTTTTTAACGAAGCAAAAAATAAAAATTATTTTGGTCTAAATCTGGTGGAAAAGAGTATTTTGGATAAAAGTGCTTTGAATTTGATTAGACGGTCCATATCAATCTCCAACATAAAGTAAACGAATTAAAATTAAAATGTAATATGGAATTAAAGTTAAGAAAGCTTGAGGTCAGAAAGAGAAAGATTAAAACAAATACAAAAGCTATTAGAGAGAGAGAGACAGACAGACAGACAGACAGAGAGAATGCTATTGGAGAAATGGAAGCAAATGCAATTAGATAAAGAGGAAAAAAAGAGGAAAATGCAATTGGAGAAAGGAGAAGCAAATGCAATTAGAACGAGATAAAGAGCAGTTATTTGATAGGTGGTGCTTAGCCAGAAAGTTTTCAAACCTCGTCCCCACTGTGGATATCAAAAATATTCATCATCGTGATGGTAGAGACTAAACTTTACCGGTCACACGGCGACGTCATTCAAACAAATCTTTCATTGGTGGCACTCACCAGTTATTATCTACTTTTGAGAGAGTGATGTATGTAAGGTGAAGTTGTTTGCATTTTAAACATGCACAGTAGAGAGAATGTTGGCATACCTATATGCTACTTTCATGTAATGTAGCGGAAATTTCTTTGGATATTGTACTTTTGGAAATTTTAAATGATCCTAGGACACTGCCAACTTATACGACTGCTCCCTTGTGCTCC
The DNA here is from genome assembly GCA_016746295.1 of Potamilus streckersoni. Classification (NCBI taxonomy): domain Eukaryota; kingdom Metazoa; phylum Mollusca; class Bivalvia; order Unionida; family Unionidae; genus Potamilus; species Potamilus streckersoni. Next base: position 138,547 of record JAEAOA010001761.1, read on the forward strand.
AAAAATCAACCTGAATTTGTCTAAAGTACACTATTCTTGGCAGCTATTAAAATATGGAAAATTAATTTTGGCAAACTAGACAATACCAGTTTTTAAAAGTGCAATGAATGAATTGCCAAATACATAAAATGTACAAACAAGTTGACATCTCTTTTTTAAGAATTTACCTCTGAAGTTCAAAAAGTGAAAATGAACTAGCAGAGCTAGCACTTTTTGAAAGATGCACATCTGGAGTAACGCCAAGCTGTATAATTTCTAACCCATATTACACCCATCAATCACACACCAACATAAAAGGAATTAAAGGTTCTTCGAACAATACCTAAGATATACAAAGTCTTTTTAAAATAGCCCGTATAACTAGTGAGGAAACTCCGGGAAATTCATTTTTTTAAAATTCTAACCCTATGCTAAATACGAAACTGTAGAGCGCCACCATTTGCAGCTTGTGAAGAGGATATCTTTTGACGCTCAAATATCCTTTAGATTGATCCAGATCGATGGTAAGATCAGTATATTGTTGTTGACTGATCGGATTGTGAAAGTTTTTAAACTCCGCTGGCCCAACTGTTCGAGGTAATCGAAATACCAGCTGTCACTAGATCTGATGAGCGACAGTTCTAGCTTGTCATGAGCTGCGGTAAAGCACAAACCTGTTTCATTATTAATTTCAACTGTCAACTGTTTGCTTTCTATCGTTAGTAATTTGATCTTTGTGACTATTTGTAACAGTCAAATTTTCAAACATTGTTTATATTGTTCATACAAAATTATATACTTTCTTTGACAATTATTTTCATACCTGCTGACCCTCACGGGTACGATATCGGTCAGTATACTGTCAATAGTACTAAACTCTTGTATTAAATCATCCATTTCATATTATATACTCCTTAAGTATCTGATCAAGTAATTTTTGCAGGTGATGCTAGCCGTTTTTGCAAGCATGCTTTTTAGTCGCGAGTCTAGTTTCGAATTTTTACACGCTGCTGCAAGAGAAATACCAATGCTTGATATGATTAACAAAAAAACAAAAACAAAACGGATTAAATGATGCTCCGCTTGAAATTATACCAGATCCAGGCATAAACAATATGACATTATCGGGGTATATTGTTATAGTATTTATAATATTTTTCACGCACCAAAGCGTTTTATGCTAATATTTATATTAAATTAGCGCGTCCACATATTGTTTTGGAATTGTATCCGAAATATTAAAATCAACTATAATTGTTTTTGTTATACTATATAGGTTTGAATAATGATTAATTGCGGTGTTTGGGCTACAATTCCAGACACTACCAGTAAGATGTAGCGGTTAATCTATCAGAATAAACGTTTCTTCGGTATCTTTAACACTATAGACATATTTACAGAAAAATAATCGCTCGAATGACGCCATGGAAATGTGGTAAATATACTAAACTTCGCACTGCTAAACAAGGACAGACTTTACACATTAATGACCTCCGCAGTGTTTTAGAATTTTATTTTGCTGTGACCATGTTGCTGATTCTGATCCTAATGTGTATACAATATTTTTAATTTGTGCGGAATTTTAATTAGATTCTTTTTTTTCGACGATATTAGAAATCCCACTGGCAATATCATTTAATTTTGTGCTAATATCAGCTAGTTTAATGCCAACATTTGGTGAACTTCAAAACAAATTGTTAGTGATTCTGTTCATGTTTCTGAGAACGTTCATACACAGTTGAACATGATTAGAAAAATCAGTCTTAAACGCGGTCATTCCATCATTGATTTTGGCTAATGAAGTTCTTCTTGGAACATCCTTATCATCGACATATTTGTTCGTTGAATCATCAAAATCCAACTCTGGCGTTCTAAGATTATTGATGCCATTATTATTCATGTTGAAAAATGTATATATCATACCATTGCGCACTACTTCGATTCTTGATCATCGACATTTTTGTTTTGTCGCGGCATCATTATCTGTGGTTGGGTCTCCAAAGCATGTAATTTTATTTTGGTTCATGATAATCTCATCCATGAATGCATCACCAGCTTTTATGTTATCGTTAACCGACCTATTGGAATCTTGCATTTTACCTTAATCAGCAAAATTAACGATATAATCAACCACCGCGGTAGGGTTTCGTACGACAGTCACACATTACTTGTCCTTGTTTGTCCTGGAAACCACAGCTTCGTTTTCATCTACGGTTGTGAGATTTAACTAATTATTGATATCATTTCGGAGATTATCAAGAGTTGCATATCTAGAAAAATTATCTTCCTGACCTTTTGCTGATGGATCTAATGTTGTTCCAAATCCTTATCGTCCTACATAAAATTGTCAACGTTAGTCATTTTAATATGACATAAAATTATATAACAACCATGGCGAAGATATTAAATGTTGATACCCAACGATTTATTCATCATAGACATAATAACGAACTTACAGATTGTCATGATTTTATTGTGGATTCGGTACAACAAATTTATTAAATCATTCGCTCAACGATAACTTTAACTATGATGGGTATATATTTACACCATTAACTCGCAACAGGATAAATACGAATTATTCAGTGAATACAACGATAAACTTCGTGATGAAATTGACGCTATCAATGACATATGTTTGATAAGACAACCAGAAGAACTTATTCCAGCGAACGAACTTGGTTCGTCCCAGCATTAAATAATTGTCTTTGACGATATTCTGCTAAACAACGAGATGAAAAGGGTCAGATCTTATTTGCCATTAACGCGTAGAAAATGTAATTCGGTCTATCTTGCCCAAGGCTTTTATAACGTTGATAGATTTATCAGGCGAAATACTGGTGTTTTATGTTATTTCCCGGACTGGATAATGTTGATGTGAGAAATATTGCAAACCAGCAATGTGATGATGTCATGAAAGATAAATTTATCAAATTATATCATCAAGCAACCAAGGACAAATACAATTTATTTTTATTTGACAAGCTAGCGCGTGATCCGGTCAAGATGTTTCGTTGTTGCATTGAAACGTTTTTACAGTCGAATTTTGTAAAGTGTATAGAAAATAATGGACGAGCATCAACAAAGAATCGATTTACTAAAAAAATCTTAAACTCAAGCAGCTTTTAAGAAAGAAGTGGAAGAAGCTCGGCGTTGGCAAGTTCAAGCAGAGGATGAAACTGCTAAAATTTTCAAACCTGTTACCGAAGCAGTACTTGGCAAACAACCAGAAATATCTGAACTATCCGCAGACGAGCTTAAAAAATTACAAGGAAAAAGTTTTGTAAGGTTTATTTGGAGAAAGACTGAAAGAGGAAAGTAAAAAAAAAATTGCAGAAAAACTGAGACACATTGCTGATCCTTCTGCACGACAGGTCGAATTTGACAGATTTATAAACAATCTTCTTGCACCTCAGCATGCGATAGCAAGAATGACGGTTAATCAGGCCGAGTTGAGGAGGATGATAGAATATGTATCAGAGCAAACTAAAGAACTAGCTGAGGAACAAAAACGAATAACCTAGGTTACCATAGAAATAATTCCTACTGATGAGCAGATAACACGTTAGAAAAATAGCTAGAGAAAAAAAAATAACTGAAAACGAATTAAATAATTTTGTTCAAAATATATTTCATGAAAAACAAGCTTGATGATTTTAACATTTGAGAATGGAGCGAAGACGATTACAACAAAATGATGGGAGTTTAGACAAGTAAAATTGATGATTTTCCAATGGCTGAAAAAGCACTCAAAGAAGCTAGCACAAACGAAGAAATGCATGATACGTTTCATAGAATCAGAGACGGAATTATTGCTGGGATATTAGGTAAAACAGCTGATCGATACCGAAATAGAACAAGAGGTTATGGTAAAGGTTATAATTTTAAGAGGTTGCTTAACGAGTATGAAAGAAAACGAGATAAAACATTACCAGGAAAAACCATCGGATCTAAAGTGTTTATATCAAAAGCAGACATAGTCGACCGGCTCATGTTGTATATATCGTCCAAAGAAGCTGGAAAGGAAAGCGCGGAGATTGGTAACATAATTATGGATATAGATCATCTAAGAGCGAGCGGATTACTGACATCAGATGAGTACGAAAATTTACATCTTGATTCAATTTAGTCGAGGCAATCTTATATACTATCAACCACATTATTACTTGATTCGTTACAGACAACAGGAAAGACGCAAACTTCTCTGTTTACTACAATCCACCAATACAACTTTATCCCGAAAAACAGTATGAGATTGGATTAATTTCCTGTACAGCATGGAATCTATGGTTAATGTGAAAACTGATGTCAATGACGAGTTTTATAATTAATTAAGATATAGCAAGGGACCCTAACGCGAAAACACTTAAAATTCCACAAAGAGCATACAACATAACTGATCTAAATAAGAAGATAAAAGAGCCAAAAATGAAGGCAGGCAATAAAGCTGATAATTTTGAACTGGCACCAAATTATAACATGTCAAGATCTAAAATAACAATAAAAATGGCATGCAGTCATTTTTTTACGAAAATGTATTGCATCGCTGATAGGATTTAATCAGATAGTGTACGTTAGTAGAGAGAATGAGACCGTTACATATGAGAGATAACTGCCAGTAAATATAACTGACGTAAACACGATATTCATCAATTGCTCTATTGCGTCTGGACCTTTCTCAGCCCAGGGACAAACGACAAACGATATATAGTTTCTTGCCAGACGTTCCACCAGGATCGATCATGCAAATTAATGTCAGGTTATTTATTATCCGAATTATCTCGAAAATCAAATAACAAGTATTACAATGCAACTCACAGACCAAACAGGTAGACAAATAGATCTTAACAACGAAATTGTCACTTATTATTTACACATGTATGACTATTTTTGTGAGAATTCATTTTATAAACGAAGAAGAGACGAGGAAAAGTTTATAGAAGAAAAATCGCAGGTGGGTGTTTTGGAAACATATTTACTAACATTGCCGAGAATATACCAGGAATTAACGTAAAGTTGCACCAATTATACTTGACGCAGGTAAAGCTTTTGTGACGGTGGCAGTTTCTTCGGCAGGTGCTTGTAGTAGGACAAAAAAATCACTGATAAGATAAGAGACTTTATCAGATGTTGCATCAACAACGAAAACAAAACGAGCTATGATAGATACAACAACAAAAATTATATTATCACCGCGTGGTGAAGAAATAGTATTTAAACTTGTAAAGAAAACAGCACCGCCGACCGCCGTTGCCTTTTAATTATAAAATAATGTCAGCTAAAAATTATTTCAATCTTGCCATAGAATACGATACATTTTTGTAAGACTTAATGCAAAACTGTGCTGCATGCATAATATTTTTGACTGTGAAAATTGGATATCGTTGGCATTGGTCCAATTTTTAATTTTGTTACAGTTGTCTTTCAATTGTATGCATGTACTTTGGTCAATAACATATTAAGAAATCATCAACGTATAAAGAACAATCTACACCAGAAGCTAAACATTTGGAGATGCTATTAATTTTGATGTTGAAAAGTGTTACAGATAGAATACTGCCCTGTGGCACTTCTATCTCTTGCTCATACATATCTGAGAGTGTAGAACCCACTATTACCTCAAATTCCGTTTGAGAAAAAATTTGATATAAATGAAGGCAGATGGCTTATCAGACCCAGATCGTGCAGATCATTTAGTATCCTGTACTTCCATGTCGTGTCATATGCCTTTAGTAAATCAAAGAAAACTGCAACCTGGATGTGTTATTGTGCTCAGTTAGAACTACCCATAATGGTTTATGAAGTAACGTCTTTGTAAATTACAACTTGGATGTATTATTTTGTTAGCACTATCCATGATGTTTTATAAAGTCTTTGTAAATTACAACCTGGATGTGTTATTTGGTTACAGTTAGCACTGCTCATGATGGTTTATGAAGTCTTTGTAAATTACAACCTGAATATGTTGTCCCAGTTAGCACTACCCATGATGGTTTATAAAGTCTTTGTAAATTACAACCTGGATGTGTTATTTGGTTACAGTTAGCACTACCCATGATGGTTTATAAAGTTTTTGTAAATTACAACCTGGATGTATTATTTGGTTACAGTTAGCACTACCCATGATGGTTAATAAAGTAATGTTTTTGTAAATTACAACCTGGATGTGTTATTTTAATCTCATTTGATATTTGCAATAAAAAGACATGAACAAAAGAGGTAATTAATTACTGTGTTGCTAAAGGCAAATTAATTACTTTATTGCTAAAAAAAACATTTGTTTGTCAAGATGTATGTCTTATTTGGCAAGTATATCTGATTGTCAAGAGAAATAGTTTTTAGAAAACTGTGTCACCCTTTCCAAATAGAATTATTTTTATTATTATTATTTTCATCATCATCATTGCTGCAGATGTGTAAGCAAGTTTTCAAACTTTATTATGACATGATGAATTCCACAATGATAGAAACAATATGAACATGCATAAGTTTTATTTAATTATTTACAAAATATAATAATGACCTGGGCTTACATTACCGGGCAAGATGATCTATAAAGAGTAACACTGTCTTTCCAATTCACAAGTTTTGTTCCAAACAATGAACAAGGAAGTAAAAAACAAAAACATTCCAAATCAAAGGCTGTAGCTGTAAACACCTGTTGGTTGAATATTTAGCATCCCGATTATTAACCAACCAAAAATTACCAGTATACAATAAATTCTTTTCAAAGCATTAACATTTTTATTGGTCTAATCACACTGGTTGATGGAAATGTGTCCTCTGTTCTCTAAAATTCTTCTTCAATTTAAGATGTAATATTTTTTTTATTATTAGAAATACAAACTTGTACCATACAAAATTTGCTCTTTAGATGCCAACAGTGTAGCACAAAATGTACAATTTGTACTTGATATAATTATCACTTATTTGCATAATAACTTCATAAAAAGACCTTTCAATTTGCATGGGTATCTCATGATTCACCATATGGATGATGTATAAAACAAATGTAACTTAAATATTTTCATTACAAACTTTCACAAAATAGTCCTGTACTTTTTGGAAATATAGTGTGATTATTGTTGGAAAATGGATTCCAGTATCTTGCTCACCCTGAGGACGTTTGTCAGCAAAGAGATATGGCATTATAACAGAGCACCAAATAATCATCACATCATCATGTGTCAGCAAAACTTAAGCAGAAAGTCTTATTACCAGTTTTACAATGCACTTCCTTAACATCCACAAACCTAAAGTCTGTCTCCTTCTTGAAAAAATCATCTAACTGGGTCTGAAATAAAATTCACATGATATTAGTATCAACAGTTTAAAAAAGAAGACAGTCTGGTCAAATTTTTTTTTCTAAATTCCAGTTACAAAATTATTTCTTTGAGTAATGCCAAGAACAGAAGATGAAGGAAGCCACTACTAATGGTATGGTCGAGTGTAAAGCATTCTTTGCCTAGATGGATGGCAAAAGATAATTATGATTAGTGAATAATAAATAAAAAAATTTTAATAAAACATCAGGTGTAGTACTTCTTACAGGGCATCTAATGTAGCAAACTACATTATTCTGCTCTGATGGCATCTAAAAACTGAGTGTATTTTGGATTTTTAACATAGCAATGACAATGTTTCAGTCATATTGCTACGATGCCTGCTGTGTGACAGTTATAGTGATGTCTAGCATTGGAGCATAATGCTGCAGACATGCAGTATGATGTCCAACCCAGTCACATCATCCTGACACCAGGCAGACCAGTCCTAACACTAACCTCTTAATGCTGAGTGCTAAGTGAGGCAGCTGTTAGTACAATTTTTATAAGTCTCTGGTATGACTTGGCCAGGGTTCGAATATGCTACCTCCTGTGTCTAATGCAGATACTTTAACTATTAGGCCACCAAATCAGTCCATAACAAGTTACACAACAGAATACAAGAAAATGATCTAAACACACTGGTTAATGTAGGTCACTGGACTGCAAAATATGGTTCACAGTGACCTCTTTTTGACTTATGAGTGCAGCACTCTTCATTACACATCTATATCCCATGTTGTATGACTCTACTGCAATGGTTTCTGAGAAAACAAGTTAAATGCAAGTTTTATTGTAGGTCACTGTGGTGGAAAATATAGTTCATAGCAACCTAGTGTTTACAGAAAGGTTTGGTGTTCATCATGATGTACTTTTCAGATGTGTTCACATCTCAATACCAACATGTGACTCTAAAAGACACAGTGTCTGAGAAAATCAGCCAAATGCAAACCTAACCACGACAAACATACCGAACTGCAAAAGTTAAACAGAATCACAAGACAATGAAATATGGGTCATGGTGACCTACTTTTTGCAGCTGGCTGTCTTATTCTTCATAATGCAATTTCACTCCAAGTTATTTGACTTCACAAGCAATAGTGTCTGAAATAATAATTCAAAGATGAACAAAAATCAACGAATAAAATGTAGGTCACAGAAGCCTAATTTTTATTGAAAGTGTAGTACTTTATGTGACACATTTGAACTCCAACATTTGAAACTTTACAAGTAAAAATATGACCTAAGTGAGTGTTGAAGGATGGAAGGATGGACAGGCATACTTCAATGCTCAATAATTTAAACAGCTTTGATATCTTGCCAAAAAATTACTGGACTTATTAAACAGTTAAAAAAAACAGCCCATACCATTCCAAAGGTAGAACAATTGCCAGGACCAACTAGAATGGTTCACTAAAAATCTTTGACAAGTTAAAACTTATGTGCCAAATTTCACATTGAAAAACTTTTTTTTACAAATACTTGCCCAATCATAATAGGACTACTACCTCACAAATCCTGCCCTCCCAGATAAAATGTTTAGCTAAAGAGAGTTAAAAGTTATCTGCCCACCCCTAAGCTGCAGTCGTGCACAGTGATCTCCCTTTGACATAGGGATTGGCAGCAAAACCCATAATTATCTCAGTTACTACTGGAGTATAAGGCATGCTCTCTATCTGGATGTAACTGTGGGGAGGCTGGGAGGGTGTACATATATTATGATTGGGTAAGTATTTGCCAAGAAATATATTTTATTTAAAAAAATAGTTTTTTTCAAATACCTTACCAAATCATAATACTACCTTACAATAATAAGATATGTGAAACAGATTGTACACAACCCAACTGGAGAAGACTCCATCTGTCAGGGAGCAGCTTTGGAAAGGGAAAATATCTTCCCCACTCCTCAAATCCACTTAAGTCACGAAGCCACATCTTATGAAGTTGTCAGCCAACCCAAAATGGCAATCTTTTGCAAAACAGCTATTGGTCCAACCAGACTGAGTTAAGCCTTTGGGATGAAGAATCTCTGGCATAAAAACTGGAGAATGTGGACTCAGATTTCCATCCCAAAGCATGGATAAAATCAGTTAAGAGAACAGTTCCAGTCAAAGGTGATACTTCAGGCAAGATAATGCTTCAAGGCTGGTACTGGATCCTGTACGCAACCTTGAGTGTACCATGATTTTAGTTACCCATGGATGAAAATATGTTCTTTGTGCATTTCTCTAAAAAGACTACATAATGAAATGTATGAACTTTAAAAGACTACAGTCAAATGTATGAAATATAAAAGACCAGAGTCAAATGTGTGAAATGTGTGAATAGTAAAAGACAACATATTGAAATGTATGAACTCATGATACCTGAGTGAAATCTGTCATTTTCATGAGACCAAAGAGTGAAATGCACGAACTGTATAAAACTACAGAGTGCAATGTATGAACTTCATGAGACCATATAGTGAAATGTATGAACTTCAAAACACTACTGAGTGAAATGTATAAACTTCAAAAGACTACTGAGTGAAATGTATGAACTTCAAAAGACTACAGAGTGAATGTATGAACCTCAAAACACTACTGAGTGAAATGTATGAACTTCAAAAGACTACAGAGTGAAATGTATGAACTTCCAAAGACTACAGAGTGCAATGTATGAACTTCAAAAGACTAGAGTGCAATGTATGAACTTCATGAGACCATATAGTGAAATGTATGAACTTCAAAAGACTACAGAGTGAAATGTATGAACTTCCAAAGACTACTGAGGGAAATGTATGAACTTCAAAAGACTACAGAGTGAAATGTATGAACTTCCAAAGACTACAGAGTGCAATGTATGAACTTCCAAAGACTACAGAGTGCAATGTATGAACTTCAAAAGACTACAGAGTGCAATATATGAACTTCATGAGACCATATAGTGAAATGTATCAACTTCAAAACACTACTGAGTGCAATGTATGAACTTCAAAATACTGCTGATTTAAATGTATGAACTTCAAAAATCTACTGCATGAAATGTATGAACTTCAAAAGACTACAGAGTGCAATGTATGAACTTCATGAGACCATATAGTGAAATGTATGAACTTCAAAAGACTACAGAGTGAAATGTATGAACTTCAAAAGACTACTGAATGAAATGTATGAACTTCAAAAGACTAGAGAGTGAAATGTATGAACTTCAAAAGACTACAGAGAGCAATGTATGAACTTCAAAAGACTACAGAGTGCAATGTATGAACTTCATGAGACCATATAGTGAAATGTATTAACTTCAAAAGACTACTGAGTGCAATGTATGAACTTCATGAGACCATATAGTGAAATGTATGAACTTCAAAAGACTACAGAGTGCAATGTATGAACTTCAAAAGACTACTGAGTGAAATGTATGAACTTCAAAAGACTACAGAGTGCAATGTATGAACTTCAAAAGACTACTGAGTGAAATGTATGAACTTCAAAACACTACTGAGTGAAATGTACAAACTTCAAAAGACTAAAGAGTGCAATGTATGAACTTCAAAAGACTACAGAGTGAAATGCACGAACTGTATAAGACTACAGAGTGCAATGTATGAACTTCATGAGACCATATAGTGAAATGTATGAACTTCAAAAGACTACTGAGTGAAATGTATGAACTTAAAAAGACTACAGAGTGCAATGTATGAACTTCAAAAGACCACTGAGTGAAATGTATGAACTTCAAAAGACTACAGAGTGAAATTTATGACCCTTAAAAGACTAAATTGAAAAGCATGAACTTTATGAGACTACATAGTGAAATGATGTATGTCATGAGCCTATAAAGAGATGTATGAACTTTAGAAGACTACATAGTGAAATACTTGAACTTTACGAGACCACAAAGTGAAATGCATGATCTTATAAAGCCTTTTATCTTCATTTCTGTACCATCTACATTCTCATACATCAATCCATGAACTCACAATAAACTGATGTATTATAATGTCTTATAATAATATTTCTCTCACAATTTTTTTTACTTAGGACAAAGCTATTAATTAAATGTAATCATTAGTAATTCAGGTATAATTACTAGTACATCATCTATCTAAACAGGATACTTTATAAGTTTAACATCGAAAGTATGACTATGTACCAGAGGGAAGCCATTACATGTCTGTTGGAGTGAAAGGTATTTGTGCAAACACGGACTGACACTGGAAAAGGGAAGCCATTACAGGTCTATCTAAGTGTAAGGCACTCGTGTAAACATGGACCTGCACTGGAAAAGTGCTTTTTTTCAGTCCATTCAAGTTGTGTGCTACCCATGTCTCATCCAAAATATGAACAGTATTCAAAATTTGAACAACCTAATTTTGATTGGATGTGGTGGCTTGCTGATGCATCTAATGAAATTAAGACCCAAAGTACAGAAATATATGCTCAATATGCCAAGGTGTAGATAGGATTATCAGAACCTTGGCCAGCGAAGATAGCAATGTCTTACCTGCAGCGAGTCCTTCACCTTGTCTGTTATCTTTGAGGTCACATCTCCAAGGCACCAACCAATACTGATGTGGAACAATGGTGGCTAATAAGTAATAAGGATGAATTTGTTACTAAGCAATCAAACATTTCTGTCATTAGCAAGTATTCAAATATCAGATTAGTTGGAAAAAGATAATATGAAACTTACAGTGACAAATGTGTGAGCAAAATTCTTGGAATCCAGACAGTGAAAATTAAGTAATTTTATGATTATCATGGAGAAATGTCATTTGGAGTGGTCTTCATTTTGAAAACAGCTATCTGCAGTGAAACTTCCTAAAGACAACAGTCATCTGCAGTGCTGTTCATAGAGAAAATAGTCATCTGCTGTACTCTTCAAATATAAAAGTTATCTTTAGCTTGTCATTAAAAATTTGACAGCTTACTAGATATAAAAAAATCTTATATTAATATCAGTGCTATAGCTATATTGGTGTATGAAATTTTTCTTTCCTTTTTTGTAATAACATAAAAATGCATTTAAAATCAAAACATTGAAAACATTACAGCAATATGGCAGTTGATTGCCCATTCCAGTACAGTATGACAGTTAGTGGCCTATTCCAGTACAGTATGACAAATGATGGCCTATTCCAGTACAGTATGATAGTGGCCTATTCCAGTACAGTATGACAAATGATGGCCTATTCCAGTACAATATGATAAATGATGGCCTATTCCAGTACAGTATGATAGTGGCCTATTCCAGTACAGTATGACAAATGATGGCCTATTCCAGTACAGTATGACAGTTAGTGGCCTATTCCAGTACAGAAAGCAAATTATGACCTATTCCAGTACAGTATGGCATTTGATAGCCTATTCCAGTGCTGGAAACAATATATTAGTTGACTTAAATGACTCTGCGGCAAGATGCCCCAGTGCTAGACATCACTGTAAACTGTTACAATGCAGACATTGAAGTGTTATGACTGAAAAATTGTTAAAGCTATGTTAAAAATTCAAATCACACACACACACACAAGACTTTAATTAACAGACGAATACTACACTTGATATCAGAAATTATAGAGTCCTCCAAGAAAGCAAACTAGAGTCCTCCAAAAGACCAATATTATTAACAGAAGTTCTCAGGCTTCAATTCTATAACATGCTTTACATTTTACTTCACTCAGTACCGAGGCAAAATCTGCTGTATTTGTGATGTGGAGATTTATTGATGAACATGAAGAAAATATTTTTGTTTTGCTTTTGTTCTGATTACATTATAATATGGTGGCAATCTGTATTCCTTAAAACATTTATCCACTGCAGCTACATATCCTTCATAAGTCTTGCAACCTGAGCTAACTTCTACAGCCAGAAATGTTCTGTAAAGATAAAAATAAATAACAATCACGTGAAGCATTATAGAAAAAACATTAGTAACCATATTTCTGGCTTATAAGTTGAGTTCAATTGTAAAATGTACACAACAGAATCTTCCATTACATAATGTGCTGGCATAATCTGGGTATTTGCTGTTTGTTAGGAGTAATCAGTAGAACAAACATATGTACTGATCTGTCAGTGTTTTATGCAAGGACAGATGAGGGTCAATGTTGCCTGCAGTTGACTTAAAATAATCTATACACAGTATTCAGATGCCAGTTCTTCAGACTTCTTGATTGGACTAATGGAATGTATCCTGCACATTGTGTATATTGGTGATTCAGCCATTTATCACAATAACACATGCATCTCCTGATTAGTTGGAACAAAGGTACTGTAGTCAGACAAAATACATTATATTGATACATTTCCATGTTCCCTTCAATTGTGACTAATTGATTCAATTTCTATACCAAATATTTTCAACTCGACAAAACTAGTTTTCTTGTACTGACCTAAGTATGAACCTCTGATGCAAAGAGTGACAACATTAATCATGAATTAAATTTATCATTAGAATTACCATACAGATATATAGTAGAAAAATGATAATGCAACATACCCAAATTAAAACATGACCCAAACTCACTTTAAATAATGGCAATTTTAGTGCATTGTGTTTCTTGAGAGTGACCAGCCTGATCAGCAATGGAAATTGGCAGACACAATGGAGCTATCTTCATATAATCTTCTTCTAAAGCACATTAAGAAAAATGTCTTTTAAGTTAAGAAGTATCGCTTGAATATATTTATGTTGTGTTTTCCTGTGGAGAAAATTCTACCAACTGATCTGAACCATGCTTGATGACTACTTCATGAGTTTTAACCATTTATCAAATGCACATGCTACATAAAATTATTAGGGTCATTTTGAAAATTAATTCCATTTTCTATTTTGCATTAGAAGCAGATTTGTATATATCTGATGACCTAGAAGCTTTCTTTTGACTTTTTATAATTAAAAAAATTAAACAAAAATATTTTCCATTGCATCTTAATTTGTTTTGTGCTCCATTTTTCTATTTCACATTTTATTTGTTTCCAATGCATTTAATAATTTCACTTGTGTATACCAGCTTGAATAAACAGCAATACTCAGTTACTGTATCAATTGACTGCTCATGATAAAAAAAATGCAGAAAATACCAAGGACAGAAGCATCATAAATTTAACTATATTTAGGTGATTTTTTTCATGCGAGTCCACATATATTCCAGTTCACTTGTCCGTATGTGGTACATTTGAATAATGTAATAATTGCATTTTATAGGGATTCCATGCAAATAGATACAAGAGTATGTAATGCAAGAAAATTGTTAGCCAGTGAACTTTTTAATGATAATTAGCATCTCTGCCAAATGTTACATTGGATTTGGGTGGATGACAGGTGCTGAAATTTTCAAGATCAGCTGATCTGATTAATATAAAGGTGTGTAGGAATATATGATTAAACAAATTGAGCTGGTTACTCAGCTTAGCAAACATAAAAAAACTGTTTAAGTTACGAGTTCAAATAGTGATTGCCTATCTGTGAGGAAAATGTTGCCATTTTCATCAAAGAATATCAATTATCCCTGCTTATCTCAATAATATCTATTAATGCTAATTTACTTCCATGGCAGCTGTAAACCGAATATCAATTATCCCTGCTTATCTCAATAATATCTATTAATGCTAATTTACTTCCATGGCAGCTGTAAACCGAATATCAATTATCCCTGCTTATCTCAATAATATCTATTAATGCTAACTTACTTCCATGACAGCTGTAAACAGAAGACAGCAAACTGTACATCTTTAAATCTGCTGTCTCATTTTGTTCATAACTTTAGCTCCATTTTCAAAACTTTTGTTTTAAACCAACTGTTTGAAACATTTCAATTTATAATTTGTACATTAAGTCAATCTGAAATGCTTCATGCAAGCAGTGAATGGGCCTTCCCAGTGATTTCCTAATGCGTCTTCTTTTGTATGTGTGTGTGTGTGTGTGTGTGTGTGTTTGTACATTGTATAGATTATTTCAAAAAAAGGAAAACCTGGAAATTTCACTGGGAGACATAAGCAACTAATATTTACTGTTGACTAAACTGAATCAAATTATAAACCCGGTGCATATGGTAAAGTCAAAAAATGAAGAAAGCTTAATAAGAACAATTGCCAGCATAAATAGTTTTCAATCAAAATAAATTCCTCTATGCTGTCTAGTGAAATGGTCATCTATTATGCTAAAAAGTAAATTCCTCTACAATGTCTAGTGAAATGGTCATCCATTATGCTAAAAGGTAAATTCCTCTACACCGTCTATTGAAATGGTCATCCATTATGCTAAATAGTAAATTGATACTTCATGGCATTATTTAACAAAAGAATAGAGTGGTGCATATATATTCAAACAACCTAACTCTAAACAGAGAGTTTGGGAGGGAAATGAGGGACAATGAAAAACATCTTTCAAAGAAATGAGAAGCCATTGTAATACCTGGTCTTTTCATCATTGGTATACAGCTTCAGCAACTGGAGTTCACAGGCACAGCTGAAAATAGAATTCAAAGAAGGTTTGTTCAAACTAGCCGAAATCAGATAAAAAATTCTGGTCAATATAGAGGCAGAACTCATTCAATCATTCAGTTTGCTTCAAATCATCTGTCAACACATTGCTGAATAGGTGAAGTCATCTGTAAACACATTGGTCTATTAGCAGAGTCATCTGTAAGAAACACTCTGCTGCATTGGTAGTCATTTGTACACACAGCAGTTTTGGTAGTGTCATATGTAAACACATTGCCATATGGCAGAGTCATCCATAAACACAATGCCGCATTGGTAGAGTCATTTATACACACAGCAGTTTTGGTAGTGTCATATGTAAACACATTGCCATATGGTAGAGTCATCCATAAACACAATGCCGCATTGGTAGAGTCATTTGTACACACAGCAGTTTTGGTAGTGTCATATGTAAACACATTGCCATATGGCAGAGTCATCCATAAACACAATGCCACATTAGTAGAGTCATTTGTACACACAGCTGTTTTGGTAGTGTCATATGTAAACACATTGTCATATGGCAGAGTCATCCATAAACACAATGCCACATTGGTAGAGTCATTTGTACACACAGCTGTTTTGGTAGTGTCATATGTAAACACACTGCCATATGGTAGAGTCATCCATAAACACACTGCTGTATTGGTAGAGTCATCTGTAAACTGCCATATTTGTAGAGTCATCTATAAACACACTGCTGTGTTGGTGGAGTCATTTGTAATTACACTGCTGTATTGGTGGAGTCATTTGTAATTACACTGCTGTATTGATGGAGTTATCTTTAAACACAAGGCTGTATTGGTGGCATCATCTGTAAATATATCGCTGCATTTGTAGAGTCATCTGTAAAAATACTGCTATATTGATGGTGTCATCTATAAACACACCCCTGTATTGGTGGAGTCATCTGAGTCATCTGTTAACACACTGCTGTATGAGGAGTCATTTGCAAACACAAAACTGTACTGAAGTCATCTGTAAGCACACCGCTGTATTGGTGTAGTAATCTGTAAACATGGCTGTATTTGTGGAGTCATCTGTAAACACACAACAATATTTGTGGAGTCATCTGTTAAGACAGCTACATTGGTGGAGTTTAACTGTAAACACACTGCTATATTGGTGGAGTTTAACTGTAAACACACTGCTATATTGGTGGAGTTTAACTGTAAACACATTGCTATATTGGTGGAGTTTAACTGTAAACACACTGCTATATTGGTGGAGTCATCTATTAAGACATTGCTGTATTTGTAGTCATCTGTAAGTACATTGCTGTAATGGCAGAGTCATATGTAAACACATTTCTGTCTTGGTGGGGTCATATGTAAATACATTGCTGTATTGACTAAGTCATCTGTAAATACATTGCTGTACTGGTGGTGTTATCTACAAATATGTGGCTGTATTGGTGGAGTCATCTGACCACCAAATTTCTTTACAGTTCTTTTTATTAATAATAATAATTCAAATTTATAATTTTTAACATCCATTCCAAATGGCTAAAACTAAAGACATTATAATATGATGGTCTTTTTCGGTTATAGATTTTAGAAATTGGATTGTGACCTGGTTGGCCGAATGATCTTAAGTTCTTACCTTTACTGGTCACTGCCATCTCATATCTGTCTGCATAAGTTCAAGTCTCCAACTCGAACAATGTGGTTATGTGAGATAGCTTGCCAGTAACATACTTAATACTGGAGTTTTTCTGGGTTACTGGTTGCCTTGTTGCCTTATAAACAGAGGACTTTGATCAACACTTGTGGATACAAAACTTTCAGTACATCAAATCTGCTTTTAATGAAATCCTGTTAGATAATCATTAGAAATGAATATCTATTTTTTTCAATACATACCAAACTGTCAAAGAAATCCAACAAGTTATATTATAAATAATTAATACCTGGTTGTTTTGCATATTGTATTTGTATTATTTCTTGGCTTTTCCTAATGATATAATATGTTATATATATTTGTATTTCGTATCTGACCTTGTCCAAAAATTAAGTTCACTGTGTACCTGACAAGTAATCAGATCATTATTAATGGAGGTAAATACATTTATTTGGGTCTTGGTCTAGGTCAACAGATTCCGTCTAAAAATTCCTATACTTGTTGACAACTTTGAATGTTATAGACAGGATGCTAACATACATCCTGGTTCTATTATTGTCTTATATTTTGCATTGTTACACATATTTAGTTTGTTTTATTTGTTGGTTTTTCTTAATGATAATGTGATATATATGCATCTAGTACTGGCCCTTGTCCAAAATCAAGTTCACTATGTTCCTGACCAGAAACATTTATTTTGTAAACCACATAATACATAGCTGATCTTTCTCTATGACTGTGGAATAGATATTCAGATTATTATTAATGGTAAACATGTTTATAGTCTTAATTCTGACCATTGAAACTTCTAGAATGACATTAGGTGAAAAAATATTTTCAGAAAATCGTACCTGTGACTAAGGTCCAATAAATGGATATATGATCTTATCTAAGAATTACACATTCTTGCCTATACATCTTGAAGCAGAATCAGTCATATTGTTGTGTTCAGTTTTTCATTCAGTGTATTTATTCAAATTATTATTCACTGGAAATATAAATTGCTCATTAATAATATTCTTGGACAGAATCATTTGGATTATATTATTGTGACACATCGAAAGACTGTTAGCACATCATCACAATCCTGGCCAGTTGCACTTTAAAACATACAATACTATGGATACATCAACACATTCAATATCAGAATGTAATTGGAACACCACTGGAATTCAATTTGAACTTCATACATTTGTGCTTGTGATAGAACTTTTAGAACTATTTGGGGTTTAATTCACATTACTGTGATTCATTTAAAGCTATGAGTGTAGTTGTAGATTCAGGTGATTCATTAAAAGCTATGGGTGTAGTTGTAGATTCAGGTGATTCATTAAAAGCTATGGGTGTAGTTGTAGATTCAGGTGATTCATTAAAAGCTATGGGTGTAGTTGTAGATTCAGGTGATTCATTAAAAGCTATGGGTGTAGTTGTAGATTCAGGTGAATCATTAAAAGCTATGAGTGTAGTTGTAGATTCAGGTGATTCATTAAAAGCTATGGATGTAGTTGTAGATTCAGGTGATTCATTAAAAGCTATGGGTGTAGATGTAGATTCAGGTGATTCATTAAAAGATATGGGTGTAGTTGTAGATTCAGGTGATTTATTAAAAGCTATGGGTGTAGATGTAGATTCAGGTGATTCATTAAAAGATATGAGTGTAGTTGTAGATTCAGGTGATTCATTAAAAGCTATGGAAGTATTTGCATTCTCAGGTGATTCATCAAAAGTCATGGGCATAGTTTCACTCAAGAAATATCATGTACTCAAGATAACTATAGCACCAAAACAATAAAAAGGGCTTAACTTTGAAAAAAGAGATCATTATGACTGAATGAGTACCAAAGTGGAAAATATATCCGAAGAAATGCATCAAAGTGTGTTGACAGACTGACATGTACATTCTGACCTTATGTCAATAAGATCTGCCAAGTTTCAACATAGGCCATGGAAAGATATAAGTATTGTTGCACACAAATGTTTCTGGATAAATGTATGTATGGGATAGAAGGGCAAACAACCGAATGTTACATGCCAGGCCATATTCATACAAACATTCTTTTAATACTTTAGCAAGCTGCAGTTTGATAAAAAGCCACTTTAAAGAAAGGACAGAATTAGCTACCATACATACTCACATATAAACCAAAAAGGCTGGAAGTAGAGGGAGGTTAGCTTATCCATGGAAGAAGGTCTAAACTTGAAAGTTTTCTTATTGACAACAGGCATATATTGTTATTGCAGATCGCTGACGATGATAGCACATGCCTAACCTTAAACTCCAGGCACTCTACTGTGTGAAGAGGACCATTCATACAGATGGAACAGCAGTAACAAGATTTTTCAATATGGTTGGACTTGTGTGTCAGTTTATGTGTGGGTGACATGCTTTTAAAAGTTTTGCTTATTCAGTTTGTGAGGTCAGCTCATATGTGAATGGCCTTATATGTGAGTGCATAGAGTAATAAGCCAACATTATTGATGGTATGCATGCATGCTCTTGTGGTAAAGTTGCTATCATTTAACAGACTTTGTAATACCTTTGAAGCTGTGCAAACTCTTTCCTGAGAGAATCTATTAATGGCTCTATCCAGTGATGTCGTATAGTGACAGTTCTGGACAAGCTGATGTGGTACTCTGTCATTGTTTTAAACTCCAAGGGTTGTAAAAGCAGAAACAGCTGTTTCTGGAGTTCAAAGAACCGCTGGTCAGCCTCATCTATAATAATAATAATAATAATAATAATAATACTAATAATAATAATAATATAGCAAAGATGCATCAGTTTTGGAAAATTGTTTTTTAGTCTGATAATTTTAGGTCAATATTTAAAGAAAATACAGCATCAATTGTCAATATCAACAAGAAATTGCTCCTTAAAATTGTGAATTTTTACTGGAGACTTTTAGTGGAACAACAAATTAAAATCCAATTTCTGATTGTGTAATTGATCAAAGTGGACATGGTTCTTGTTTATACCTGAAGCTATATAAATGCTAGTGAACAAGGCAATCAAAATTCATTTCAGGTAAGTAATACATTAAGTGGCCAATATATTCAAGGTCAGTTAAGTTTCATTGCAAAATCTATAAATAATCACTCAAGAAAAGAATTCAGAGAAAGAACTTTTATATAAAATACTGTCAGGCATTGAATTAGGACAAAATTTAAATAAGAGCAAGATCTGGAACAGAATATGCCATTACAGTTCAGTGAAGGTGAACAAAATAATCAAGCATGTCCAGCTTTTAAAGGATAAAGTTTTATGACTACTAGGCAAAACAGTGCCAACATATCTTAGGTTCTATAATGCAAATACACACAGTGGTCCCCCTCTTAAACAGCCAACACTGCTGCACTGGGAAAGTGGCCTTATAAAATGGGTGGCTTTTCCAGAGGGTGCCTAAATTTTCTGTGAAAAGTATATGTAATGTACATAGTAAGAAAGCTACATACTTCAAAATATTTAATATCTTCATATAATATCTTCGTTTAAAAGTAACATTAATTATTAAAAGGTTCTTCTTGTTAAAAAGAAAACCTTATATCAATTTAATGTACATTATTAGTTCTTATTCTTGGCATAAGCATAATATGTGAGTGGGTATTGTTGTCATGCAATACCATTAAAAAAATGACATTTAAATCTTGGGACATACATAATAATTTTTTTTTTCATTTGCTCCATTTCCTCACTGCTGCTGATTAATCTCCTTATTGGTTATGATGTTGTTTATTCTAGTCTTTTCAACATAAAATTGTTTTATTCAAGTCTTTTCTACATAAAATTGTTTGAAAAGTCCCCCCGCCCCACCTCACCTGATGTCGTCAAGTAGAATAACCAATTTTCTTCTAAAATAATATGTCTCTGTTCATGTGATGACATCTTAATGTTTGGTAATGATTTATTTGAATGTTACTATCTGTATACGATTTAATTATGCAGATGAAACTTGTAGAGTAAACAAAATGCCTTCTTCATAAATAAAGTGATAAATGTGTTGTCACATGATTTTTCAGTCTTTGTCTGATACCCTGTTCTGTTCAAGGTTAATTTCTCTTTGTGTTTGTCAATGTACAAAATCTTTTTTGTAGCCTATGCTGACTCTGTTATGATCTTGACAATTATGTCCGGTTGTAATCATCAAAGAGAAGAACTTGATATATGGTCAAGCCCAAAACTCTATCATAACAAGGGATTCTGGCCTTAAGAAGCAGGTGGCCACTGGTCATGGGGAGGGTCCATTCAAAAAGGGGACTTCTGTATAGTATTTTGGGTTACTGACTAAACTCTGAAGCTAGTTTTATTTAGCAACACAACTATTGTACCTATATATGGAGAAAATGACTGAAACAATATAGCATATGTGTCTTTGAGAATGTTTCTTGAGAAAATGATCCACCTGAAAGTACCTGCCATTTCTATCATTCATTGTTCATATGCAGTGGAGGGGTCATGATACCAGGCAAAGTGGGCAACAAAGTTGCCTAAAATATGATAACTTCTGTTAAGAAAGTGAAAATGACTTCTCCCTGGAGATACATTGACTGACCATATCTTTTTGAGATCTCTCTCTCTCTCTTGCTTTAGCCAGGTTAGTTCTAGTGTTGTGTTGTAGTGAAATGTATTCATCAAGCCACCAGTTGCTAGGCTTAGTTTTGTTGTCAATTACACTGAGAAACAAACTCTTGCACATTCACAGGCATGTGTTTTTGTTAGCTGATTGACCATTAACTCTTTTCCCTAGTCAGTTAGCAACTATCACTGCCTGATTTCTGCATGCTATCCCAAATGATAAAAACATATAAACTTGTGTTTTGAAACTTAACAATAGTATGTAAATAGCAATTTGTGTTTTAAGATGGAATTTTTATAATTTATAATATCACACTACAGAAAAAAAATTTTTTCAGTAAAATGAATTTTAAGTTTAAATATTACACACTTAAATTTATAGAGGTCTTTTTTTTTTACCCCTACAGCAATACTAAAAACAAAACCCTTCACAACCCAGCAAAAATAACACAACAATAAAATTGTCAGCAATTAGTTTCAATTCCAAAGATTAATAGGAATGCAGCACAGTGTTGATTTCTCAACAAGTAAAACTGCATCTCTATTCCTGCCAAAGAAACTAACATGAGAAAACAATTGACATTACACTCAAATCTATATATAAACATGAATTACCATCATTAAATAAAGCAAAGAAAAAATGAAATAATACACCAAGTAGCATGTGTAGAAAAATCTAAGAATAAAATATACTAATTAGTAAACAGTGTAAGATGGCCTGCAAGTTGACCTCAAGGAAATAAGGTGGGATATAAAACATGGTTTTGATAGTAAAAATGACTACCATAAATACTGTACACAAATACATACAGCTTGAACTACTGTCTAGATCAATGCACATACACTTTAGGTACTTGTTCTCAAATATCACCTAACAAATGGAATTTCACTTTTGGGGTTCTTTTCTTCCTTTCTGTTCATTCATTTTAATCAAATGTCTGCTTCCCAAAAAAATAAAAAGATTTTTGTGAGTCAACATACTTCTGCACTGTTTTAAAAAAAATTCTTCTGATACTATAGTGCTATGTCACACAATTATTATTAAGGCATAACAATACATTTTTGACAAGTCTGTCCAAATCAGACTCTGAAAAAGCTTTGATTACATTCATGATTTAAATAAATACTGATGATGGTGCTTACATACGCACAGTAGAACATGGTTTCTTTTTAAGTATGCTTGAGGTACAGTCCTTTTCATATGATAATTGCAATGATAAGGATTATTTTGCCACACAAGTTTCTTGACTGTTTACTAAAGTCTAGCTTTTAGCTATTGTGCAGTCTGGGCAAGTCTGACCAGAATATAAAAGGGGACATGTCTTAGGGAAAACTAGGCCAGTCATGTGACTATATCACATAGAGAAATTTGAGAATTTCACACAAAATATTTGACCCAGAAACTTGGGTCCCTGAGAGCCCTCTGTTTGAACATTTGTATAAGGAAATGATTTATACTTTATCCATATGTCTGCTATCCACTGATGCAAACCAACCATGGAAGAAAATCTGCTGCAATTTTTTTTCACCTATAGCTGCCTGCAACAAGATTTCTTCATTCGCAATGAATATGTTATAATAAACAATAAGTAATCAACAAAAGAATAAAACAAGCTCTTACGGACCTACAAAAGTGCATCTTTTATCAATCAATAAGTGACTGGGTTTGGATGAGAAGCTTTAATTTTAACAGCATGAGTGGTCACATTGAGTTAACTTTCATAAAAATTACTGGACATTTCAGTTTATGTATAGTCCTCTAGACATGAAAAAGTCATATCACAAGCAGCCACAGATAAGAAAGGAATGTAGTGGATTTTTGCCCATGACTAGCGACAATTATCTGCAATAGTACAAACATGGAATGTAAACATGTGTTGCCCAGTTGCCCTCCTCATGTGGAAATGACCTTATCCTCCCTTCATGCAACTCTGGATTGTCCGAATTGTCATCTTTCTTCTTGGAAAACATCTGTATGATGTCATCTGGCAATGGAAGATTGGAACGCTTTCTGCCAAAATTTAAAAATTATATAATTATAATTATGCATAACAAAAACATGTAATGATTGCAAAGTTTTTATAACATGGAATAACAAAAATGTCCTGTACTTCCATATAGATTATCATGAAATTTGCAGTCCAAGTTTATAGAAGATTTTTAAAACGGCATTTAAACTTTGTAGTGCCTAATTGTAAACATCAGAAAATTTTTTACCTATGAAGAATTAAGTGTATGTACTTAAAAAATTCATGTGATAACTCAAGCTATAAATATCATGGAAAAGATATGAAAATATTAGAAACGTGTCTATGTTATGTATTAACACCAATAGTACATGTAGAAACAGGGATGTACTGTTATATATCAACACCACTAGGACATGTAGAAACAGGGATGTACTGTTATATATCAACACCACTAGGACATGTAAAAACAGGGATGTAGTGTATGCATCAACACCACTAATGCATGCAGAAACAGGGATGTACTGTTATGTATCAATACCACTAGGACATGTAGAAACAGGGATGTACAGTTATGTATCAACACCACTAGGACATGTAGAAATAGGGATGTACTGTTATATATCAACACCAATAGGACATGTAGAAACAGGAATGTACTGTAATATATCAACACCACTAGGACATGTAGAAATAGGGATGTACTGTTATGTATCAACACCACTAGGACATGTAGAAACAGGGATGTACTGTATCAATACCACTAGTACATGTAGAAACAGTGATGTACTGTATCAATACCACTAGGACATGTGGAAACAGGGATCTACTGTTATATATCAACACCACTAGGACATGTATAAACAGGAATGTACTGTTATATATCAACAACACTATGACATGTACAAACAGGAATGTACTGTTATGTATCAACACCACTAGGACATTTAGAAATAGGGATATACTATTATGTACCAACACCACTAGGACATAGAAACAGGGATGAACTGTTATATATCAACACCACTAGGACATGTAGAAACAAGGATGTACTGTTATATAATACCACTAGGACATGTAGAAACAGGAATGTACTGTTAAATATCAACACCACTAGGACATGTAGAAATAGGGATGTACTGTTATGTATCAATACCACAAGGACATGTAGAAACAGGGATGTACTGTATCAATACCACTAGGACATGTAGAAACAGTGATGTACTGTATCAACACCACTAGGACATGTGGAAACAGGGATGTACTGTTATATATCAACACCACTAGGACATAAAAAAGGGATGTAGTGTATGAATCAACACCACTAATGCATGCAGAAACAGGGATGTACTGTTATGTATCAATACCACTAGGACATGTAGAAACAGGAATGTACTGTTATGTATCAACACCATTAGGATATGTAGAAACAGGTATGTACTGTTATATATCAACACCACTAGGACATGTAGAAACAGGGACGTACTGTTATATATCAACACCACTAGGACATGTAAAAACAAGGATATACTGTTATATATCAACACCAATAGGACATGTAGAAACAGGAATGTACTGTTATGTATCAACACCACTAGGACATGTAGAAATAAGGATGTGCTGTTATGTATCAACACCATTAGGACATGTAGAAATAGGGATGTACTGTATCAATACCACTAGTACATGTAGAAACAGTGATGTACTGTTTGAATACCACTAGGACATGTGGAAACATGGATTTACTGTTATATATCAACACCACTAGGACATGTAGAAACAGGAATGCACTGTTATGTATCAACACCAAAAGGAAATGTAGAAATAGGGATGCACTGTTATGTATCAACACCACTAGGACATGTAGAAACAGGGATATAGTGTATGCATCAACACCACTAGTACATGTTGTAACAGGGATGTACTGTATGTTTCAACACCAATAGGACATGTAGAAACAGGGATGTACTGTTATATATCAACACCACTAGGACATGTAGAAACAGGGATGTACTGTTATATATCAACACCACTAGGACAGGTAGAAACAAGGATGTCCTGTTATATATCAACACCATTAAGGCATGTAGAAACAGGAATGTACTGTTATGTATCAACACAACTAGGACATGTAGAAATAGAGATGTACTGTTATGTATCAACACCACTAGGACATGTAGAAATAGGGATGTACTGTATCAATACCACTAGGACATGAAGAAACAGTGATGTACTGTATCAATACCACTGAGACATGTGGAAAAAGGGATGTACTGTTATATATCAACACCACTAAGACATGTAGAAACAGGAATGTAGTTATGTATCAACACCACTAGGACATGTAGAAATAGGAATGTACTGTTATGTATCAACACCACTAAGATATGTAGAAACAGGGATATAGTGTATGCATCAACACCACTAGAACATGTAGAAACAGGGATGTTTTGCATGCATTAACACCACTAGGACATGTAGAAACAGGGATGTAGTGCATGCATCAACACCACTAGGACATGTAGAAACAGGGATGTACTGTATGCATCAACACCATTAGGACATGTAGAAACAGGGATGTACTGTATGTATCAACACCACTAGGACATGTAGAAACAGGGATGTACTGTATGTATCAACACCACTAGGACATGTAGAAACAGGGATGTAGTTTGTGCATCAACACCACTAGGACATGTAGAAACAGGAATGTACTGCATGCATCAACAACACTAGAACATGTAGAAACAGGGATGTAGTGTGTGCATCAACACCACTAAGACATGTAGAAACAGGGACATACTGTATGCATCAACAC
The DNA here is from genome assembly GCA_016746295.1 of Potamilus streckersoni. Classification (NCBI taxonomy): domain Eukaryota; kingdom Metazoa; phylum Mollusca; class Bivalvia; order Unionida; family Unionidae; genus Potamilus; species Potamilus streckersoni. The sequence continues at coordinate 165,291 of JAEAOA010001761.1, forward strand.
TATTAAGAGACAATTATGAGTTTGCTAATTCATAAAAAAGCATAAAATGATATCACATAAAATGAACACTGAAAAGTTTATAGATTACTTATCTTATTCATTTTTATGTAACAGTCAAAGCTGTATGCAAGGATCACTTAGTAGGCTAGCTGCATGTGTCTTAATAGACAAGTGATCTTTGTATACAAGTAAAAGTTTTGGGAGTGGAAGTGGGAGAGCCTAACTTTAGTATAGTAGAACAAAAGTATTATAATAAACATAAATTGCAACTAACCTATAAGATGTTCAAGCTTGCATTAGCAGAATATTTCCACAAAAATGAAAAAAAAAATCAAATAATTAAATTGCACACACAAATGTAATTAATGCTGAAATCTATCATCAACAATAGTACAAGTTAAAACAAATATTAACTTTTAAATGAATGTGGGAAATGAAATATGAATATATTAAAGAATCTATTGTTAATAATATTATTACTGACATTACTGATTTTATTGTTGTCCTATATGACAAATAGGATCAAATGTTTTGTCAATTCTGGTCAATATTGGCTAATATGGAATGAAATTCCATGTGTAACTTTGAAAGAACATGTACATCACCGTGGTTGTCACTGGCTTTAAAAAAGTTTTCACCAAAAATATTACCAACCTCAAATTTTTTTATTGACAATTTTCAAAAAATATCACCATTTTCATAATAGAGTACTATCAGTGTATCTTATCATATGTGTGAGTTGACATAAGCAGATATTTACATAAGGGGGGAGGGCTGAACATAAAATAAAATTTTGCATACAAATTAAATTTTTAAGAGATAACCTGTGGTCAGTGACTAGGATTTACACAAATCAAAACAATTGAAATTTTGTGTGTTAAATAATATACATGCATATGAAAAATCCATGAATGTAAGTATTAGATCATGTTAGAAAATTCATATATCAGTCAAATCCAATTAGAAAACACAAATAAACCATGTATAAAAAAACTGGTAGTCCTCATTTGATCTATATGCCATTATCAATAAACACATTTCAGAACATAATTTACTCTGATATTTATAATTCTAGTAGTATGTGGCTGTGTAGTTTTTTATATTCTACATGTGCATATACTTAAATTGGCCTAGATTTTGGTCAGCCAGAGACAACTACCATGACCCAGAGGCTACCAAGGGGATAAAGCTATTCATAGGGAAATAACATGTAAACAAATTAAAAGTTTAATATTCTTGCGAGATGTTCCACCATCATTTGACTCGATGGCCAGATATCTATTGTTTTAAAATATTGGACCCTTAATCTGGGTTTCATGCCACCATTGGTAGAGATCATAAGCATGAATTTTTGTTTTAACAGGAAACTTTTACAGCACAATAAATATGTTCCAATCACTATGAAAAATGAAACAATGCTTTTTAAGTTTGTTGCTCAATTCCTTTGATCAAAGGTGTTTGGATTGCTCTGATCAAGGATCATGCATTCTTGAAGGTGTTCTTTAGAGGACCAAGAAAATGACAATTTGTTAATGCTGCAGAAACATCAAATAAAACATTAACCGAGACAATTTTTATGTTTCATTTGCTCAGAATATATACAGAATGAATGCTGCTTCAAAGGTAATCAGTTTTTTTTGACATCTCAGCAAAACTATTTTTTTAAATATATTAAAACAAATTGCCATCATCTAGTAGATTGGTTCCCACCTTCAGATTTGGTTGATTGTAGCTAGTCAGGTAGCCTGACTATTTGGGTTATATTACTGCACAGAGTACTAAGACCAGACATCAGCATAAGTAGGTTATAATATAACAAAGCCATGTTAATGTGATTTGTCAATATGAACAAAGGATTTATTTATGTAACAATATATTCAAGTGCAATTTTATATCCATGTTTGTGGCTTCCTGTCACAGTGCCTTTAAATTTCTAAACTCCAAACCCAAGACTATATACAATTTTTAACAGCCAAAAATATTGTCACCCAAAAAATCGCCCAATGGTATATTTTTCTGCCAATAAAGAAAAAAATTTTGCAATTTGCTATATTGGTACTGAGCAATCCCTGATCACCATCAGCTTATGATCAATAAGCATAAAACCTCAGATAATACAGAGTATATTTCATAATCAAAGCCAATCCAGATACAGTAAGTTAGACAAGAGTTCTGAATATTATAATCAATGTTATTGCATGCACTTTACGAAAAAGTGATGTTGGTTGTTTTTTTATGTAGACATATAAAAAAAAATATTGATATATTTGAGGAAACTGCTGTTTTAAAAGATACCAGCAGTATATAGTTCTGGTGTTTTTGCAAGTCAGAAAAGAAAAACATAGACGGTGCGTGTTCGTAACTCTTTAGGAAATCCTGTTGACCGCGATAATTCAGCAATGAAGTATGCTGAGTATGGTTTCTATCTAACGTATTGGTACTACCGTTACTGAACAGCTATTCACTTTTCCATAGTAATACACACAGTCTCTCTCTCTCTCTCTCTCTCTCTCTCTCTCTCTCTCTCTCTCTCTCTCTCTCTCTCTCTCTCTCTCTCTCTCTCTAATAAAAACACACACACACACAAAAATATATATATATATATATATATATATATATATATATATATATATATATATATATATGTGTGTGTGTGTGTGTGTGTGCGTATGATTTCCTGATTTCGAGCACTGATAAAAAAAGGGGACGCAATTCGTCCTATATCCAAATCATTTAAGTGGCTCTAACTTTTGTGACTGCATGCTTTTGTTCTCCTCCAAAGGTCTTTTTTGAGAAGGCACATAACTGGTTTGGACCTCAGGCTGCGAGTCTTCCCCTTCGTCAGAGCTAGATTCGGAGTAAGAAACCAGCATTCTCACTTCTAATTACCGACCGATCATTACAATTTTGGGATCGGGAGATTTCACATTTGTGTAGCTAAGAATTTGTTTATATTAGGCTCCAGAGAGTTTGAAAATACTTCTCATTAGTACTAAATAATATTGTATTGCGTAGAAAATTTATGTTGATAAAAAAAAAAAACAACAAAATAATGTGGTTCTGAGTTAAATTTAAGACTTTGCACAGTCTACATGATCAGTCCCTTGATTCCTGGTCACTTGGTTAACTAGTATAAATATCGGTATAAATTTATTTACCGGAATAAATTCCGGAATAAAAATTTAATAGCCGGAATAATTGAGGAATACGAATATTTTATTTTTCAAGCAGATTTTGGCTTAGTTTTATTAATGCAATAAAAGCACACAGACTATATAAAGTTTATGCATTCAGAAGGGAAATTTGGGTTACTTAAGCATCTCGTACCCAAGTCGTTTCGTACCCAAATGAGTCGTTTTGTACCAAAGGTGCTGGTCGTTTCGTACCCAATGCGATAGTCGTTTCGTACCTAAAGTACAAATATAATATATAATAAGCATAATTGAAATGTTAAGCTCTCAAATAATAAAATCCACGGATATCTAGTAAGTTAAAGTTCAAGCAGAAAAAAAAGTTTAGAAGAAACCAGAAGAAAAAAAAATGCAGAGGACAATATTCTCGATGTGGAAAGAGTGCCATAAAGACGTTATCGCCGCCTCCTGAAATGTTGAAGTTGCACATACGATCCAAAACTTTGCACAAGGATGCTAATGCGGCTGGCAGTCTACCAACCTCCCCCCCCAAAAAAAAAAACAGCTGGCGGTCCGTTTAGTATACGACGTTGAACACCTTTAAAGGCAGGCGACAAAAATTGAAACTAACACCAGTATTGGTCCTTGGAGAAAACATCGTAATCAAGCATTACTGTTTTATCTTCATTCAGTTAAATTATTAAGATCGCAGAATTTATATTTGCTTTTAGAGGATAAACATTTGTATTTTTTTTTTTGCAGTCACGTTAGACATTACTAATTACTAACAAGAAATAAGACACTGTTTGCTAACTTGAACGATAAAAAAAAGAATGGACTTATTCAGTTATTTAAAACTGTCCAACATTTTCTTTTTCTTTATACTGGCAATGTGAATTTTTGTTATTTATAGTACATAAATACTATTAGACAATACAATTACTGTAATTATTTGTGTTAGTTCAATTTTTTTTACCTTGCTCATGCACTTTGTAAGGGAGGAACAAGATTAGGTCTAGAGAGGGAGAGGTAAATATGACAATACTGCATATTTGACCTTGTATATAAATGGGTACGAAACGACCACCATCTTGGCTACGAAGTGACCAGGACCTTGGGTACGAAACGACTAGTACCTTAAGCACGAAACAACCATCACCTTGGGTACAAAAGGACCATTTTCCTCTGGTTACGAAACGACTTGGATAAGGAATGACCATGAGCCTCAAAATCCAACAGGGACAGACAGACATATTACATGAAGTTTCGGGATTTGTCAGAAAGGACTCTAAATATGTAACCTCAACCAATGGATCGAAGGCTGCAGTTGCCATTCAAAGCAAAGGTAAAAAGCCTGGACAGAGAAAAAAGTAGCGTGAATGAAAGAAAACAGATAAATAGCATCTGGAAATCTAACGCTTATGGCATAAACTAAGACCGCAGCTTGCACTACGTAACACAATTTTTGTTCCTGGGCAGAAAATGTTATTTCGTAATTGATTATGCCTAAAAGTATATAAAACGGATATTATTTCCCACAAACTTTGCTTTGTGACCAGAACGGTGATATTTTTAAATTTACTTATTTCCAATGAGAAAACTAGCGAATTTGTGTCTTTCCCTCACATAAAGTCACAAAAAAGCAACATATAAATCAAAATTAACACGCATTTATGTTATGGTAATACACAAATAATCACTAAAAATTTAGCAGTGAGTAGTTTTTCGAGATTTACGATGATTCTGTAAATTGCTTTTACGAATCAGCCCACAAGTGTGGTCTCCCATCATGTTCTCGTTATACTGTTCTTAAAAGCTACGTTCAAAGTCAAGTATTTATTCCTATAACGTGCCCATGTTCTCCTTGAATTTATCAAGATGAGCAGCCAGAATATGGACTCTGAGGGACATCCTGCAGCCCATTGTGCCTAGTACTTCACCAGAGTCTCAACCAGCTCTACATAGTCCTTGGCCTAGTGATTGCCCAGGATGCCCCGAACCACTGAAACAAAGCTGTTCCCAGCCGCTTTCTCCTTGCTAGTGAGCTTCTTAGGGAATTTATTGCACTCCAGGATCATCTTTAATCTCTGGTCTGACGAAGACCATCAGTGACTCCCACTTGACGTTGAACCTCCACACAAAGAACTCAGTCCGCTGTGATAGTACGCCTTGGTTTCCATGCTGTCCGAAAGACAAAGAAAGCAGGGAAACTTGGTAAAAACGCCTTGAAGACCCATCGGGAATGCCACCATTTTGAAATCTTCGATGACCTCCAGCATTACTTATCACACTTCGAGCCGTTTAGCAATGTCTTGATGCTGTTATAATCCTCTCTGAGGTGCACCGAATGCGATATGGGAAGAGACGGGTACTTGTTCCCATTATGGAGCAGCTCGGCTTTGATGCTCTTGGATGAGCTGTCAATGAAGAGGCTCCACTCTTTCTGGATACAGGCGATTCCGATTGTCTAGAACAGACTGATTACATTGTGGCAGAAGCAGAGCCCATCTTGACGGGTAAAAAAGCTGGAAAAGACCTGGTGACGCTTCCTCTGATCTGCGACCTGCACATTTTCATCAATAAGTTCCACTTCTTGAGACTAGACGTCAAAAGTTCGGCTTTGGACTTGGTGAGGCCAAGATCTCTGATCAAGTCGGTGAGGTCCTTTTGTTTAGAATGGTATGAGTTTTTCTCCTCAGCTCCATCAGTAGTTTTGTGGGACGTTATAGGGCATATGAGGCCAAAGAAGGAGAAAAAAAGGTAGGACGATATAGAGCACAAAATTTTCCAAAACAATGACACACTCTGGGATGATATGGGGCATATGTGAAGTTTGTATAGGAACAAGAGGATTGGAACTGGTGTCATGACATCACGATCCTGAACACTGGTAACACTGTAGCAAGTGCAAGTACTATGACGTCAAGCGGTCGCGTCTGTGAATGTGACTGTTTATGTTTTATGACTTACATATATTGTACAACCCACTAAAACTGTTTTAGGCAAGAGAATAAATATCTTTTCGAGCCGATTGGATGGCCCTGAAAAGGGCCTTTGGGTTCTTCTTTTATCTTTCCCACTTGTTCCACCAGCTCTTGATTTTCTCAATAATTCCTTTATTCTTTTTTTTTCTTCTGGCATCCAGTCAGGATGTCCCATAGCTCTAAACGTTTGTTGTATTTTCATCCACTTGTTATTAAGTCTGTAAAATTCTTTCTTCTTTTTGTTTTCCTTCTCCTTCCTCTCCTTTGCCCATGTCACCTTGATCTTCTTCCAATACGTTGTTCAGCAGGTCTTCCGTTTTCTTTATATTTATTAAGCCTTTTTCTACAAAAGACCTTTCTGTTAAAATGAATGTGTCTTCCAAAAACACCATATTTTGATGAAAACATCAAGGATCTGCTTCAATGTGCCTGCTCGGATATATTTTGGATAGCTGAAGCCTCTCAACTTATCCGCTTCCTAAACTATCATGCCTTGTAGTTCACAACTTGCTACTTTCATACTTGTCATAAAGTCTAAGCTGACTTCAAACCTCCACTCCATTTTAAGTCTTTCCACCACATTAACTCCATATATCATCTACCACCAACTGTCTGTTAACTTGTTAAAAAGATCCACCTTGTATTTTGTGTAGAATGGCCCAAATAGACAGACAGACATTGAAATATAGTCACGTATATGCCGCTGGTGCAGCTTCATGCGACTTTTTGCGGCCTCAGAGCTGGGCGGTGGTTCCTTTAAGAGGACACTTGGCCCCGAGCTCGGCTTTTCTGGAACAAGTGATGGTTACCAATCGAACGTCCTACATCGCCAACATTTCAGACCCGCAACTAGGTCTCCCACCAGATCCCCATGCCTCGCACAACCAAATCACCAAAGTAAAGCCTACTCGACTTTATCTCAGAAAGGCAGGCTACCAGATCAAATATCAACTAGTTATGCATACGGGTGTCCTTATGCCAATGTTGTGTAAGCCATATAAGCAATTGACCAAATATTGCAGAGTTGTGAATTTAGAATATTCTCATGTTTGAATTTTTGTGTTCTTAGCGTACTTATAAGGGCCCAAAGTACTCCCAATCTGTTGGGTATAAGTCACCCTTTGTAAAAATTTAACACTGCTTAACTAAAAATGGTTGTTTAATTTTGAGCGCCTTACCAAAGGATCATGTTTGTTCAATGGTCTTTTAAAGCCAAAGTGAAGTCTGAGTTTTGAAATAATATTCTGGACAGTTGACCGCGCGGTCCGGGCTGTCCCGCTCGGTATAGCTTGCCCGTGTCCAGGGAGGAAGTTGTGGGACATCAGGGGGAAGGAAGTTAGTCCTGGACTGTCCCTTACCTTTGATACGATGCCAACACCTGTAAGGTGTTTTGTGTGAGTGCAGGGGTGGGGGTTTTGTGGGACAGTAGGTAGAGCTTCCTGGACTGTCCCTTACTTGAGATATATGCAATTATTATTGAATAGCAAATCTTTTCAGCTAGGCAATGAAAGTTGGGTAATGGCCCGAATGATGAACGCTATTTTTTATATACTTCAAGAACGGACGTGAAGGAAAACATCCCTTACACTCACATCACGGATTATATATACTATTCACACAAACAGATGTGAAGGCTTAAAACACACCTATATACTATCCACACAAACGAACGAGAAGGCATAAAACAAACCGCTTATAATATCTTCACAAACAAACGAGAAGTCGAAAACACATATCTACTATCCACACAAACGAATGAGAAGAAAACACATTATATATTGCTATCCACACCAACTAACTCGTACGCAAATACACACACACACACACACAAACACTTACACACAACAGTAAAAGAGTAAATGTTTATAGTCACACTATTCTACATTCACACGAAATGGCAAATTGAACAGTCTGACTTTTCTATAGATCTGGGAAGTACTGAGAAGGACTGTTTTTCTAACTTCATTTGTACCTGGTTAATGCTGGCACCTCTTAGGGTTGGCACCACACACACAACGACGACTCCAATCTTGTTCCCAATTGAAACGTGTGGTTGGGAGTGCAGAGAAGGTTTTGAATTGCTTATCTCTCCTAGCCCTCTTTCATTGGGATATTGAAGGCTTCCCTCCTATACTAAAACTGTGGATGATGACGTTGTGGTGCTGGTAGTGGTTTCGGTGCTGGTTGTCATGCTGGTCCTGCTTGTGGAGGCGTCCTCGCCTCAGGCTTCACCTCATACCGAGGTCTCAAAGAGGTGAGGCAGGATCCTTTCCTCCTTCTCTTTCTTCTTTTCATTTCTTCCTCCTCTTTTTTTCCTTCTTCCTCCTGTAAAGCATACATAGCCATTTCATCTAAAAGGAGCTTGGCATATTATAGGTGCATTTGGAGTTCTAAAAGCTTAGCAAGTAAACTGTTTATTTTCAATGTTGACGAATTAACGATGTGTAACTAAACTCACTCAACAGTGTTATAATCATATATGCACGGAGTGCTTCGCGACTGGGTCAGGTCCTGGGCTGGACCAGAGGCCCTTGTGGGACACTCTTATCGTTCGTCCTACGACCTTTGACATTTCTCCAAGAGACAGTGAAAAGAAACCACCAAAGCAACACATAGCACAGACACCTGCCCCCCCCCAGTAGCCGACCCGCGCAACAAAAGATAGGTGGATGAAGTGGTACATCATACACCATCCCTTATCAGCCAGAATTTAATGTATGCAAAGTTTGACTAATATGTTGTACCACAACAACCCACAACAACACACTGAACGTGAGCTTGCACCAGTAACTAGACGGCCGATCGCGTTATTTATATACTTGAAGCACGGACCCCTAACACCAAAACTTACCATCACATGAAACACGCAGACCTAAAAGAAGCACTCACGTTGACTTTTTACTTATAAACAAAGACATGCACGACTTGACAAGACAGAGAAAACAAATGGTGGATTTTGTTCTACTGACAAAAGAATCGAATAGCTTATAGACGCACTTCTATTTATTTTTTTAAAGACACAAACACACAAATTTGTTTTGGAAAATTGAATGAGTATATCTTTTATAAAGTACTGAGGTAGCCTTGAAAAGGGTTGTTTTTATTGAGAGTGATGGCAATATGCTTTTACTGTCTAAGATTGCGTACCCCGTCTGGCAGCCATCGTTTCTATACGATACGGTCTACTTCTGTGGAAAGAGAAAGATAATCCCTTGGTGTCCACACTGCAGTCGACAAAACCTCTGTCTGATTCTTGCTGCTGCTCCTGTTGCTGCTGTTGATCTCTGTGCTTCTGAAGTATGTACTTTTCCGTCTATTCCTCTTGTTCTTTATTGATTTTCTCTCTAAAGACATCTTCTCTCAGGTCTTGGACTATGGAAATCATATGGACATTTTCTATCTCTTCAGGTTTAGGTATCAGGTTTTGCCATACACGATGTAAATGGACGTAAGCTTCGTTCAGTTTAGCTAGTCTGGAAGGCATGATCATAGGTTGACGAGTCAACAGTGGATGGCCTGACTGAGAACTAAGCCGATTTATATGATACAAACGCGGAATCGATAGAAAATAGCCCTACTCGGTTTTAGTGTCGGAACACTGAGATTGCTCATGTCATGGTGATGCATATAAATAGAGGCAAAGAGCATATATCAAAGTGTGTTTTTTATAATAAAAAAAACAAACAACAGACATATTTGATTCAAAATACCACATTTTTTATTTGACGAACAAGGAAATAATAATAGCAAACAAATCATTTTTGATAATGTTGACAACGTTCTGAAATCATGTAGGATTTCCATTCATGGAAGTCATGAGGCCGTTGATGTACACTGTGTTTCCTAGCTGAAAACAAAGATAGCCATAACAGTCACAAAACCATCGAGCTACTTTTTCATCGTTTCTAGAAGAATGACGATCAAAATAGTCACTAAATTTTCTAATGGATATCTCAAACTGCGTTGATGAAGACAATGCACACATTATCCACATACCATGGAATCTGTTCCTTGTAATTTCACACATTATTGTATCGTGTCGTCAGGTCATTTCTGTTCATAAAGTCATTGATATAGTCTTCCAAAGGGGGTAATCCATACGAGTCAAAATAATCCACACAATTCGCTTGAGGAAAGTAGATGACTACCTAGTGGGTTCCTGGAAGATGACCGTCGTCTGTGTTGATGACATAAGCTTGATGGTCTTGAGGTTTGCGAAAGGTAGTTCATCTTTAGCACACATGACATGATTCCAAGAAGCAGTAGAACTATTGCTTAAAAGGTAATAAAGTTCCCAGGTATCCATTGTTTCTTGTTGTTTTGTTTCTTGTTTCACAGTTAATGATGAGTTAGCAATTCAATTTTTAATGTTTTGCTTGAAAAGATCTGACAAGTAACCGTTTGTTCGCATTGTTTTTCGCCTCTGGGCTAAGAGAGCTTCAATGCGATAATCTCTTGAGTAGTCAGTGGAGGACAGGAATGATCACATAAGCCTTTATAGCACTCATGCAACACTGCTTCTTCCGAAATGAGCCTCCATGTCTCGTCCAGATATTCGTCCAGTTTTTCTTTTTGACTCATCCTCAGACATTTATCTTATTGAATTTGTCTGGGATGATCCTTTTGATAGCCATAGCAATCTTTCTTGACAATTCCGTAATTTTATGGGCAAAACAGAACACTAAATGTTGTTCGTGTTCTCATCATCTGGACGTGATTACTATGTCCTCTTTGTCTTGGCCTTGGGTTCTGCTTTCACGTTTTCCTCTCATGTCATAGATTGTTTCAAATTTCAAAGAAGGATAAGAGTATCTCATAGTTTCTAATAATCTAGAATGACTTCTCTCAAACTGTTAATTTCTATGGTATTATCGAATTAAGCATACAGGATCAAGTTCACCGTATCGTCGAGAGTTCCACACCCAGTTGGCCAGTTTTATTGAGTGGAAATGTCCCTCGTTACCGTCTTGGTCTGGAGTGAAATCAAAGGCCCACAAAGTGTAACCTCCGATATAATCTTCGTACGAAATACCGTGACAGGCGTTGATTCCTACAGGGACAAGAACGATTTCAAGTAATTCTTCTGGGCAAAGTTAGGTTCAAAGCGTCTGGTACACAATGCCTTGCCATCGCGACTGAATATGATCTTGTACACTGTAGTGCTTTAACTCTAAAGAATTGGCAGTGGCAATTTCTTTGAGGTTTACACTGCTGACGATACCAACGATTAAACGTTTGGGTAACTGTCATTTGAACTGTCTTGCTATCTTGGATCTGAGTCCAGCAACAAAGGTGAATTTTTTTTTTCTACACGTCGTATCAGATACTTGGCGGTCGTTCTCATCAAGGTATGGCTGATGTCATTTCCCATTTTAGGTAGCACTTGTACATAACGCAAGTAAAGTCTTGCTTCCGGGATGATGTTTTCTTTACTTGTTGGCATGAGCCATCAAATGAAAAGCGACACTGCTGGGATTGAGTCTCAGAATTTTCCTTCGACGTTTGTTAAAACCCACATTGTGAGGATCGTCATCGGCTGTCATGGATGTGTCTTTAATCGTGTCTTCACCTGATGTGCCAGGTTTTCATACCACGCAAGCATTCTGGAGGTCTGGGTAAGGATAAGTATCTATACTGCTGCCGACCAGTTTATTATTCAAGTACAAATCCACTTCACTGAACAAAGAATGAATAAAATTGTTGAAGGCGGCTTCTCTGGCATAGACTCCCGGATTGGTGTTGACGGTTTTGATCACTTTCGGTTTCAGAATACAAGTAAATACTATTCAGATCTATGTAATCTTCAGGTTGTCCTTTAGTTTCAAACTCAATAGGAGCTGAATCCGACAAAGAAGAGACTGGATGAAATTTGACCCATTGGGATTCTTGCATCGTCATCATAGTAGGTGGCATGGCAAACAAATTCAGTTCCGACTTGGAACATGCAATAGACTCTTGGTGCATTAAGTTTTACATTTTAATAATCGAATACGTCTAAGTTTCGGACAGTATTTCTTTCCTTCGTCTTTCTAGCTCTGAGTGTGTAAAATCCTCTAAAGGGGTGTTTTCGTCGTTTTTCTGCTTTGTCATTGCTGTGTCTCTAGGGAAGCATGAATATCTGACACATCAGTGATCATGGCATTTATCGGAGTTTCTCGTCGGCCCAAAAATGTATTTACCTGTTTGAAACAAATATATTTTGCCTGCTTGCTTGAAAGCTTCTTTGGGGTTTTGTTTGTCAATGATGACACTTTGGAAAAATTATTTACCAAGTGTAAACGTGGCATCTTTCAGAGCATGCAATCCCCGTGACACCATCGGTTTCAACACGGGAACCACTGTACGAAAGGCAGAATTTAGCATATCTCCTAAACCATGTCCTTGTTGTCGAGCAACTCCTTGGTACACATGATACATGGCTGACAAGAAGTTATAGTACTCGTTTTCGAAAATGACGTTTCATTGCGACTTTCCCTTTGGTGAATGTAATATTTTGTCCCAGAACTCCTTTCATAGTAATGTTGACAGTACCGAAATACGACTTATTGACAGACGAATAGTGAGGATGTAAAAATTCTCGGTGAACGTGATAGTATTTCCACCTTTCTTGTCAGCGACCGTGGCAGAATCTATTTTGAAAGAAATGACACGCAGTAACGGACACGCAGTAACGGTACGGATGTGTGTCCCACCACGCTGTACTTCACCACATCGGAGTCAGTCCTTTGTTCATTTTTACATAGACTCGAAAATAATTTACAAAATCAAGATTGCCAGTCATGGATGGTATTTCGTTTTTCATCTTGATCAAGTTGAGATTTCCGCCCAAAATTTTAAACAATTCAGGACAAAATATAATGGCCAATGCTTTGACCTCCTGAAATTTGATCAGCAGGCGACGAGCTATTTTGTGGTATTCAATCGTGACACTTTTCTGGCTCTCTCCAAAGCTTTACATAGCATAAAATTGAACCGGACGGGAATGGTGTTCACCAATTATTGACCTCTAAAATTGTCCACGGGAATTTTGCAACAGATAAGTGGTTCGTTTAGTTTTGGGGCCTTGTGATTTCATAAAGTCAGCTATACTACTGCGTTCATCCATGGCTTGTTGCACTTGTTCGTCATAAACGTCTATCGTCAAAGTGTTTTGATTTTCATCGATTTTTTTATTTGCGTAGTGCGAATAATTTCCACTAAAGCCATTTCTCAAAGGGTTTTTTTTTTGATCCAATAAGATCGCCTGAGTTAATCTGGCCGTGTAACAGTACAAAGTGTTATTGGGAAACACCTTCATGAAACTATTACTTGCAAACGTTAAGTAAAATTGGTTGTTCATAATTTCACAGTTCTAGTGTCCGAGGAGTCACTGGAAGTCAGAGGAGTGTCTAAAAGAGGATAATTAGGGTGAGTGTTGAAACTATCGTTGGACACAAGACTCCCGTTGCTGTTGTTTAGAGGAATATTTTAGGGATGGATTGGGAAGATAACCGATGCAACTGCTGAGTAAAATGGTCCACAATAGTTTGTCTCCTTGTTTCAAACTCAAGTTGGCAATGGCAGCACCGATGACACAATCCACCACAAAGATCTGGTAGTAAAAGACGATTTGCGTTCTAACTACACGTTCTCCACACCACACCCTAAAGGATTGCTTTTGTAGATCTTGCAGGGAAGAAGTGGGGGAAGGCGTGGTCACTTAGTAGCTGAGGATGTGTTGAAAAGCGTAATGGTCACTTCATTTTTAGTAGATAATTAGTGAAGCGTTGATCCAAGAGTCAAAACTTGATGGATATACTTTCCAATGTACTTTGATTTCTTTGACACGGCGTTTTCCCACTTATCGTGTTCTTCGATCAATAATTCTAAAATGCTTTCTGTCTCGTACGAAATAAATCGGTGATCCAGTTGGGTAAGTAACCTTTGTCATACGTGCGTTTGGTTTTTCCTATGCGTACCCAATCTCATGTTGTAAACACTTCACCTTTCTTGGATACAGTTACTGTCGAGGAAGTACCAAACGGGCGCCTGAAGATGGACACTTCGTTGTCGGTATTCACTCCTTTTTTTGGGGGGGAGACCCGTCCAATGCTGCGATGGTAAGATTGGTTTTTACTATTAGACGAGGTGCGGAAAACAATCAATATTCTTGAGAGTGTTGATACGTAAAATATTTCCACATGCGTTTTTTTAAGGTGCGCTGAAAAACTTTCCACGATGCTGGCTTTGGTTTCAGGATTCTCGGTGGTGAAAAATTGAATGTCACGCTTTCTAATTCGTTTTAGAAAGCTTGGTTTATAAATTTGGTGCCTTGTCGGTTTGCCATTGAAGAAGGTGACGACCACTTTGTTTCGACACCAGTTTTAGGGCTCGCACTGACTCACTGCTCGATTTGGAAGTCAATGGCACGACCCAAGCAAAACTGGAAAAGACATTGGTGACACAAAGCAAATATTTGTATCCGCGACTGTAGGCAGGACAAATGAGAGACGTCGGCTAAATCAGCTTGTATTATTGATCGATGCCTTCCACACGAGTGTCACTTCTGGAAAATTTTAGTCGAATGGGTTTGTGTTTGGTGTATGTGGCTTGTTCTTGGGTTACACTTAAAGTAAATGGAAACTTTCGGTCTTGTTTTGGCAGCACGATACAATTGTTGAACCCCTTCGTAACCGGCAGGATGGGATGGATCGTAGTAAATGCTGGCTAACACCTTCTCCATATTTTAATAAGTGATAAGTGAATTCGCTAATGATAATCTGGATCGGGTGAGAGGGTGGCTTGGAAACGTCTTTACGTGTCCGATGTGCCACGGGAGTGGTAGTCGATTGAAGTTTTGGTAATGGTGGTGGTGTTGGTGTGGTGGTGGTAGTGGTAATGGAATGGCTTTTGTCTCCTTATCTTTTTTCAGTTATGATTTCCCTTCTTCGATTTTCATTTCTGTCGAAGGAGGAGTGGACAAGGATGCTGCAATATTACTAGGAAGGGGAGCTGCTGCCGATATTTGAAAGACATCTCGTGCCTCTTCTTCCTCAGTCATACGTGGGGCTGCTTCTGTCTTGACCACTAGGGAAGTTGGTAGTGGTGGTGATGAACTTTTCATCAAGGCTTTAAAATCTTTCTGAGTGGGTGAAGCTGATTTGTCTAAAGCTTAAAAATTTGGGAAAAAGGTCAATAATTGTTTAACAAAACTGAGCTAACTAAAACGATTTATTACCATTATAGACAAGTTGGAGGCGCTGGTTTAACGTTATTGACCTTGTTTTTTTCCAGCCTCTGTAGGAACACTTATTGCTGCTTTACGGGGTCGAGCAAAAAGTTGTATGGTTACTACTGAAGATTCTGCGATTCGAAGCAATCAAAATTTTAAATGAGCAGATTAAGAGCTGAAGACATGAATGATACTTTAAGGTGTGATATTTTATAGCTGAGCACTTGATTAGTGACGAAATGTGAGATACTAGCACAGCATAGCTTCGGATATACCTTTCAAGAATGTGTTTTGGCAAGTTTCTATGGTTAACAAATGATGTTCAACGACTCCACGGAAGAATTCGGCAAGAAACATGCTCGTATGTCCTTTGTGGGAACAACATGGTCACTGCCGCACAAAAGATAGGTAATGCAATTAAAATTGACAAATAGTTTGCAATTTAATTATCTCTTCATCTAATTGCACTTCAATTACAGGTTACTTGTTACTTCTTTTATTTCTTATTGTGAACAAAGATTATGTTGGACTTTTATATCTTTTCACCAAAGAATAAAAAACATGTTTTCTAAACTTTGATATTATGATAATCGATGACATTGATATCTTTGAAAACATGAAATCTAATTACCATAGGAAGAAAACAATGTAAAGCATCTGCACAATCAACGTGACGAAGTTTCGTCCAGTAGAGAGTTTTAGGCAGTTTAGTTTGGTAGTAGTTGGTTCACATATATGTATGCTTCATACATTCCTTTTCTGCAATTAACTATAAAATAATTAAAAATAGTTTATCTGAAGTTCAGAATACAACGTTACAAATGTTTGGCCGTTTGTTTTCTTTCTCTTTAAGTATGTATGAGCATGGTACAATGTTGAATAATGACTTTATTTTCTGGAACGTCTCTCGAAAAAGGAAACAGGATGATTTGTTCAGTGTTAAATTATGTTACCGTTTTCCTCTTAACAGCTCTTTATGATAAATTATATTTGTTTCTAATCTTCTTTGTGCGGCTTCATACGATACAAAGAACCCACAAATCGGAGTTATGGTTCTTTGAAATCAACATCTTGAGATCAAACAAAATAATTGGCGAAATTAAATTGAAGTTTCTAGGTCCAAAGGAAAATGTATACTTTACTTTAAAGTTAATATATGTCTGAAGTATATAATAAATAAGCAATTGTTTTAATACAGAAAAATATTTTTAGCTCGGTTTTGATGACATCTTGCGATACTTCGATGAACACTTTCACAATATTAGTATCATAAAACCAATAACTAATAGTTAATTGCCCTTATGTGGCTATTGGCGTCATACCATTGTTTTCTTTGGAGAGTGAAATATAGTCCAATTAGTCATTCCTTACTTAAGTCGTTTTGTACCAAAATGAGTCGTTTCGTACTCAAAGCAATAGTCGTTTCGTACCCAAGGTACTGGTCGTCTCGTTACGAAGGTGCTAGCCGTTTCGTACCCAATACTATTGTCGTTTCGTACCTAAACCACATATATAAAATATAATAAGTATAATTGAAATTTTATGTTATCAAATGTTAAAATTCACAGATATCTAGTAAGTTAAAGTTCAAGCAAAAAAAAAGCTGAGAAAATACCAGAAAAAAATCATATTTACAAAAATGCAGAGACAATTTTCTCATTGTTGGAAGAGTATCAGAACGGCGTTATCTCCTCAAAATTACTGAAACGTTGCAGCAGCACATACTGTCTGGCAACTGGCTGACAAGGCAAATTAACTGCATTATTAGACAATGCTTTTTAATTATGTTTATTAGATATATGTACTAAAACTCAGGAATGTACAATTCGAAATAATGTTGCTAGTCCTTTGTTCTTGAATAAACCTGTTTGAGCTAATCTTTCGGCTCACTGAGACGTCTCCTTCAATCATTCATTGGATTTTTAATTGTACTGTTCTATTCTGGAATAAATATATATCGTATTACATGAGGTGTTGCATTATAAACGTTTTAATTCTGACAGAATTAAAACATGCATACATATCTTCGATTATTTAAATAATTAAACACATAATTTTTCAAACACAGAAGTAAATATATCTAAAATGCAGTGCCAAGTCTCTCTCTCTCTCTCTCTCTCTCTCTCTCTCTCTCTCTCTCTCTCTCTCTCTCTCTCTCTCTCTCTCTCTCTCTCTCTCTCTCTCTCTCTCTCTCTGCGTTGTATTTAGGATGATAAGAAAATAAAATAGATTATGTCAAACAATAAAAACAAATTTTCACTTGCCATGAAAAATATTAGTATTTATTCTTAGATGAAAACAGAGAATTTCAATTATGCTACTAACTTGTTAGTTTCTTGAGATCGGAGCAAGTGTCCAAAACTTTGCACAAGTATAATAATGCGGCCGTCAGTTTACACAAAAAATGGCTTGCAGGTAAGTAACACGTTGGACATTTTTAAAAGCAGGCGACAAAAAATGAAATTAACACCAGCATTGGTGCTTGGAGAAAAGAATTTTAATCAAGCATTACTGTTTTATCTGCATTCAACCCAATTATTAAAAGATCGCAGAATTTATAGTTGCTTTGAGAGGATAAGCATTTGTAATTTTTTCAGTCAGACTAGACATTACAAAATAATATCAAGAGAAAGGACAATGTTTGTTAACTTGAATGATAGAAAAAAAGAATAGAATTATTCAGTTATTTAAGCCTGGCCTACTTTTTCTTTCTATTTTTACTGTCAATATGAAGTCCGAGTCTTTTAACCCGTTTGTTTGTACCCACCTACCGATTTCAATAACGGAAATCTTTAATTTGATTTTAAAAAAATACAAAGAACTTAGTCAATTCATTTATTTATTTATATTTTCTAACCTGACTGTGAGTAGAATGGCCATAACACCGTCATCGTCTGCGCATTTCATGCTTAACGGAAGTTTTCATTTTTATAGACGGACATGCTTGAGACCCATTTCCAGTTCCTGGACCAGTCCATTTTCAGCAAAGGGGTGTATGCGCGACTATAAAGATGTACATACATATGTCGTCTGCTTTCGATATTTACAGTGTCGAATCAAGCAAATGAAAAGAATAACAACAACAAAAAATTGCCTTTCACGTGGATTTAACAAGCGTTTTAATAATATGTTCACGTGTGCAAAGGAATATAATTACAAACTTTTTATCATATTAAACGTTTTATTTATTGAAATCGATAGGGTAGGGGTACAAACAATAGGGAATGTAGCTTCAGACTAGACCAACAAGTATGTCTCTGCTTTTTTTCATTTCTGACAGCAGAAAAGAAGAAGTAAAAAAAAGCAGAGACTTACTTGTTGGTCTAGCGTCGGACTGTAATTCTTTTTAGTACCTAGATACTGTTATACAATGAAAACAATACAATTACTGTAATTATTTGTGTTCATTTTTTTGCTCGGATATGCTTTGCTCATGCAATTTTTTAAGGTTTAAGGTAGGAAAAAGATTAGGCCTAGAAAGGGAACGGTAAATATGACAATACTGAATATTTGACCTTTGTTAATGGATATGAAACGACCACCACCTTGGGTACGAAACGACCAGGACTTTGGGTACGAAACGACTATAACATTGGGTACGAAACAACCAGCACCTTGGGGACGAAACGACCAATTTCCACTGGTGAGCCGTTGGTGACTGCCTGTCGGTAAGACTAGCATTGGAAATAAAACTCGACATTTGGGCTGCAAATGAGCAGTTGACTATGTTTACGTATTTACAGAAGTAAATATCACATAAGTCTGCAGTTTTATCAATAAAGCACTACGAAATTTCTGACAACATGAAAACACCTTAACGGTATTATAAAATATTATTCATGTTAATTTATAATACCGTTAAGGTGATTTCATGTTAGAAATTTTGTCGTGCTCTTATTTGGCTATGTCAGCATAACTATGTACATGCACACATCTTGTACTGCAGACTCCTGTTGTAAATATCTATAAATCGAGATGACTGAGGGATGATGAAAAGTATGATGGTTGAGGGGTGATGAAAAGTATTGCTGATTTGTTATAGTACTAGTGAACTTTATTTATGCATAAAGCACATACTAATTTTTTTTAGCTGCCTTTTAACAGGAAAATGTTCAAAATAGCTCTTTTCTATCAAAAATGAATGTTAAAAAGGGTTGGTGGCAGTATTGGTTCAGTACAAAAGCCACCAGTTGTATAAGGAATAATCCTGATAGCCAGTCAAAATCTCAAGTGCATGCTTTCAACAAAAATCATTAGTTTGTTTTTATTTGTATCTTCCTTGTAAAATTATTCTCATTTCCTGCAATAGGTCATTGTTGGATGAAAATTCAACAGATAAACTGTCCAATGAGACATAAAGGCAAATTCTCATCTGTTTATTAGGGATCATTCGGAACTAGCAGGAATATATACCCAACATTAATATCATTGAGGGAGAGCTAATTGGGTTGTTATATCAAACAATAATCATGCAATAGCAAACTGATAAACTCTGGTTTGGGTATGTACACATCTGTGTATGAGTAACACATCTTGTTTGGGTATGTAAGCATGACCATGTGTGTGCATTCACATCTTATTTGGATTTGTCAGCATAACTATGTACATTCACATATCTTGTTTGGGTATGTTCATTTTTAGGTGGCTACATGTCATGTTGTAGTATGTAAGCATGTCTATATGTGCACACATTTTGTTTGGGTATGTAAGCATGTCTATATGTGCATGTCTTTCTTTGACATGTAGATATTTCTGTTGTGTTCTTTCCCATAACATAAATTGAAAAGAGCGCAACTCCATATTGGTATATATGTACATTTTTTGGGCAAATAATGCAACTTTGATATTCAAAAGTTTACAAGGATGAAGTCATTCTTGATTTGCCAATAAAAACTGGTACAAGACACTATGAGCAACCTCCAACACTTCTTGAGGGTATAAAAAATATAAACACCAAAATGCTAATAACTTTTCAGAAATATTTATTTCATCAACAGGTGTGTATGTCTCTGATAATAAAGACACTGTCACAACCAGTATAAATGAATATTAATTTTCACACAACACAGCTATGGCTTTATTTCTGACAGCATTCTCTACCACTGTACACAATAAGATAGTATTCTCTACCACTGTGCACAATAAGACAGTATTCACCACTGTACACATTATTCTCCACCACTGTACAGTGACACTGTATTCTCTACCACTGTAGTGACATTATTCTCTATCACTGTACACGACACAGAATTCTCTACCACTGTACACAATGACAGCATTCTCCAACTTGGTACACAATTATTCTCCACCACTGTACAGTGACACAGTATTCTCTACCATTGTACATGGTAACCAGTATTCTCTACCACTGTACAGAGACAGCATTCTCTACCACTGTACACAATGAGACAGTATTTTCTACCACTGCACACAATGACACATTATTCTCCACCACTGTAGTGACAGTATTTTCTACCAATGTATACAATTACATATTATTCTACACCACTGTACAGTGACACAGTATTCTCTATCATTGTACATAATGACAGTATTCTCTACCACTGTACACAATTAACAGAGACATTATATATTACAAATAAACTATGTTAAAATCTATGTTTTCATTACATACGCCTTGTGGAACATAGAGCAAGATCCTTAAATTGACAATAAATAATTTGCAAATTTTGTTTTCAGTTTTTGATCTTTTATTTCTTTTTCATGTTAAACATATAAAGCAAAATTCACAAAATCTTTTTAAAGAACTATGAATATTTATTTTAAAAATCCAATTTGCATTTCTTTTGATGTGCAATATTTGTATTCCTAGGTGACAAAGTAAACATTTAAGCTACAAATGTTCAATTATAACAATTAAGCAATATTTCTTATTTAATTTTTTTTTCAATAATTTTCTTTATCATTAATTTTGTTTTATTGTACAAATATTCTTTAAAAATAATGACCAAAGAAGGATAAAATAAAAACTTGCATAGCCATCCTCTCAAGTCTAAATGTAAATTTATTCCAATGATTTCGCTGGTTGATTTAAGTTACACACAGCTTATTTTTGACTGGAATTCATCAGCAACCTAAATGACTAGGGAACCTAAGTCCATACCCAAACTAGAGATTAACACTGATGAGGTTCGATGAACTCTGATTCCATGTAAAATCTAATAAAATTTCTTATGCTGAAACTCAACTTTTACAAAATTTTGGTGAACTTCACCCAAAAGCATAAGTAGTAGATATAGCTGAACATTTATTACTATATCATAAAGTTTAGTAAATTCATTATGTTTGCAGTTCCATTATCTGTTTATGCTGTTACTCGGAAAAAAGATGCTATCTTGCAGTGCACAAAGGCTGACAAATACCATGTGAACTAAATGTAACTTGCATATACATACATGACATGATCTCAGGTAAATGTGGCACGGAATTATGGAATTATCGTATGCACCAGCTCTCAATTAGACAGAGCTGAAGAGGGTGATCAATGTATGGAACAAAACAGATAATATGTGCCGTATTGGAGAGTTAACTGTGAAGGAAAGGTTTATGGAGAAGATTAATTTTACCAAGGTTAATTTCAGTTTTTATCCTTCATGCACTCTAATATGCAACATAAAATGAAGCAGCAAAATTTCCAACGTCTGATGAGTTGAAGTTTCTGAGTTAGATCAATTATTTCAACCCAAAAAGGACAATTAAAGACGAGCTTCCAGTTTCTTGTGGTTCCTTAACTTTCATGGACCTGTATGCCATTGCAACTACAACCAGCAACATTATATATAGAACCTTTTTGAAACAAATCACTGGAGCTTCTATTTTGAATCTCAAATATGTACACAAGAATACTAGTTCATGATAAAAAAAAAATAAATTTACAAACACAAATTCTGACCATTACATCTACATTTAGCTTATGTTTCTTCCAAGTGGAATACCATAAAGAATACTTTTGACCATTATATTTACATTAGCTTGTGTTCCATCCAAGTGGAATATAGAAAAGAACAACCTTCTCATGGTAATAATACAATTGCATTTATAAGAAATGTTTTAGATACTTTATGTATAGTCTAACTTACCTCTTAGTCTAACTGCCAATCCTAAAGAGACAGTAAGGTAAAAACTTTTTAGTACTGGCAACAAGTAAAATTTTAATAATCATTACAGGTTATATCCAAGTTGTAACTTACAATATATAGCTACTGATGTGACTGGCACATGGTACTTTTGCACTTTCTAATAAACTTGTTAAGGGAAACCTCTTAACAATGTAATCACAAACTATTGTATAATAGTCCCTTACATCTTTATAGAATTGACAAAGGCTACTTTCATACAGCTTACTTTAAGCCAAGTATTTTCTTGTTTCTGAACCTACTACAAGTGTATCATTATCTGACTTGTCTTTTTAAGTCATAATAATCGATATCAGTAAGATCCTTGGCTTGTGAAATTTTTGTAGCCTTTACAAATCTGATCAGCAACTGCTTTAATAATTCAAGCATGTTTTCTCTAAGCATGTGGATCATAGGCTCCTCCTGTTGCATGATAAAGTTGTACTTGTTAAATAATGGAAACATGTGGTCTAGAAATAAGCAATATATCTTTGCCCTCCAGGACTGCAAAGCCTTACACACACTCAGAGCCTTTTCCTCTCTCTAACAGATTATTTTGCTGCCTTTCCAGTCATTTCTAACCAATGGTGTCTGACAGCTAGCTGTTGAAAAATACAGTTTAAATTTCACACTTACAAAAATTATTTTATGTACAATAAAAGCTTCTCTCTTTACAAATTTCAATCAGCCAGTCACTCAGAAAGTAAATTTTTTGGTATAAATTAGTCATGAAATGCCTGGAAGAAAACTCTGCTTTTTTGAAAGTGTCAACAAGTGCTATAAATAATCTTTGACAAACTATGCATATAACTGTATTAGGAAAGTGCTTAAAGACAATGTTTATATATACTGATAAATTAAGTTGTCTAATGTGACAAACAGACCCAAGTGTCAACCGTGCTTGCTTAGTTTGAACCTGAGGAATGGTGAGCAATTTGCTTACATAAATATACCCATGACTCTCCCGAATCCTACCGCACCACAGAGATAATTGCATAGCATAGTATCATATGAAAACAACTTGGAAGCTTGCTGCCTCCAGTTGCAGGCTAAAAAGGGCAACAACTCTGGCAAAATGCATGAAAGCACCATGGTTGGTCAAAATACAAATCATCCTATGATGACCATATGCACCAATATCACTGACATCCATCAATTACTGTAAGACTTAGGAACAATTACAGTTAGAGGATTGTGCACACAGCTGTAAATTAAAAATGATAAAAACTATTACAAACATTGTAGGAGTACAGTGATTGGTCAATATCTTGGAATAATAATCATGTCAAGATGAGACACGAAGGACAGAAATCCATCATTAACTGCAAATCTAGCAAGTTCATAGCATTTTGTGATATACTGCACCCAGTTGTAATTTATGTGCAGTAACTATGGAAAATAGTGCAAAGACTTTTCAATGTGCAGATCTTCTAATGGTGAACATAATATGACTGAAGTTCACTGCATGTCACTAAAAACTGCTAAGTGTAATTGCCTTACAAAATTCTGTCATATATTGTACCAGTTAAGTCCAATCAATCTTCTAAAATTCATGGGAGTCTAGTTTTTTGTCAACATGTACACAATATGTCACCATAACAGATACCCAGTTTAACAGTGAATCGTACAAAACTGCAAGACAAGCTGCATTCTTTCACAGAATGTATTCAGCTACAAGACAAAAGGTAACAACTCTTAAAAAATAAGTAAAGATTTGTTGATATGTGAATTTATAACTGATGACTATAACATGTTGATAAATTTCATTGTAATCCATTAAAAAATATGACATTTGTTGCATTCACAAGATTGTATCTAGCTTTAGGTAATTGAGTGAAATTATTCTTATAAAAAAAAATCATTGAGTCAAAGGGAATTGTTCATATATGCATCTCCAAGTGATGACTATAATCTATACAAAGTTCTACGGTGATCCATCAAATGACGACCTTAATCTGTACAAAGTCCCATGGTGATCCATCAAATGAAAATCTGTATAAAGTTCCAAAGTTATCCATCAAATGATGACCATAATCTGTACAAAGTTCCAGTGATCTATCAAATGATAATCCATACAAAGTTCCATAGCGATACATCAATTGATGACCATAATCTCTACAAAGATCCACAGCAATCCATGAAACGATGACCATGTGTGCAAAGATCCCCAGTGATCCATTAAATGATGACTATAATGTGTACAGCTATCCAGCAAATGACCATAATTTGAATACAGTCCACAGTAATTCATCAACTGAAGTTCATTATGGGTACAAAGATCTGCAGCAATCCATCAACTAACTGCAATAATCAGTCATACACTGCATTCATATGCAACACAGAAAGTGCCATAACTCTACCAAAATGTGCAGAAGGAAAGTGATTTGTTAACAAAAGCATCTTCAGATGACAAAAGTAAGGTATACCAGTTTCATTATGATCATCTGAAAAATTATACTTTCATTTCTAAGATTCTGTCATACATTACATTCAGTTGCAATGACAATAAGTTACATCAACATTGCAGTAGAAAATCCATTAGTCAACATGTGTGTCTTCTAGTGATGACCAAGTTTAGTGGTCGTCCATCAAAACATGAGGGACAGATTGCATTGTCTGATGGATATATTAACAAATGGAGAAAAGGAATCAATTAGGCCAAACTATGGCTGAAGTATAATAGGTATATGATAATTCATGACAAACTCTGGATGGTACAACTTTACATATGAATATAAAAATACACAGCTCTACCAAGAATATCTGAAATGTGGATTAATATACATGGGTTTATGACCATCTTAATACAAGAACTGGTACAATATTAAAACATACTGCATAACCAATCTTAAGTATAAATGTTATGCTATTATTTGCATGTAAATTTGAGATAATTAAAGATGCAGACTTGAGGCCTGAAAATAGTGGTGGTCTAAGGTCTAAATCATGCAATTTTCCCAGATGGACCCAAGAGATCAAATAGTCACAAGTCCATTGGACCTCCCACTTTTCCAAAAAAATGGAAATTAAAAGTATTTTTCTGCAACTGTATCAGAATTGTTTCTTAAACAAAGTGTAAAATATCAACAAAAATATTTGTACAAGCAATGTTACCTGAAGACTATTATTACATATTTATGCTTTGTACATCACAGTTAGACTGCAACAATGGGTATAGAGAAGTGTGTTAATCAGTGATTTCTACATTTGAGTACCCTTCCACATAAGTATCCAAGTCCAATGTCCTAAAGTCTTTAAATTCCCATAACCTAAAGTTTAATCTCATTCAAAGGGGCTTCACCTTATTACTTGGAAAGAGATAAGTCCTGAAACATCACTCAATGAGCCTCAATATTTCTGATGGAATTATGGACATTTCGCCCCATGGATGTTTCTGCCCAAGACATTTTTCCCCACTTCAATGGACAGTTTGCCCCACCTGGTACATGGATGTTTCGCCCCATGGATGTTTTGGCCCAGGATATTTCACCCCACATCAATGGAAATATCGGACATTTAAAGAAATTCATCAGCATAACACCATTGTCTTCATTTTACTTTGGTTATTGTAACTATTCACAAATTGTGTTATGTTTTGTCGATATTTGGATCGATAATGTTGAAAGATATTTGATCTCTTTTTTTTTGGTGGGAGTAGATTTTTTTAAGAGTCAATATCGCGATCGTATAAATTGAGGAATTATATTTATTCCTTTTCAGAAACCTATAAAAACTAAGATGATTAAAGACTTGTGGTCCCCCAAATATCAGCTAAACACAGACACGATGGCAATTACCACATATTTCTTCGCACAAAAGTATGCAACAAGCATAACTCGTCAATTACTTGAAGGAAAACAACCAAAAAACAGATTGAAAAATATTTTTTAAAATGAACAAGACTAGAATACCATGTGGGCCAATTCTGCACATCGTATAATTCTGTGCAACAATGCGTCATTTTATTAAACACTGATCACATATTATTTTGGGTAAAAAACTCCATTTCGTATCAAGAACTACCATACTTTAATTAAGAAAAATGATATTAATAAAGTGTATAAAAATATCCCATATTTCGACTCTAAATGCATATGAAAATGTGATTTCTAAATATCAACATGAAGACCCACTCCATAACCTTCCTAAACCTGTAACCCAGAAAATCCTATTTAATATGTATCTTTCAGAATCATACAAATAAGTACTTTATTTAAAAGATGGAAATGTATACCTTAAAAAAATTCTGCATCTTAATCCAAGTTTGCAAGTTGTCCCATGCGCACAAAATCGTCTGTAATTAACAATATATATAAAAACTTTTTTTCAGATATTTAATTTCAAAATATTAAGCACATATTTGCACGTTTAAATCAACACACATCACTAATCAAATTTGCAGCTCATGACAGGGTAGAAGTGTCAAATTATGATGTGCAACAGTATACTTCTAAACATAAACTATTTGATTTTCTCATCTTTCTAAAATTCATTTCCACGATGGTTATTTGCAATAAATGAGTTTATGTATTCTGTTTTGTCAGATTTACAATTCTGATATTATTGTTCAAAATAAGTCCACAAGAGATCAAAGGCATAATTGTTTATTTAAACAAATGGCATGCACTTGGTGATAAGATGGAGATATTGTATGTATGTATGTATGTATGTATGTATGTATGTATGTATGTATGTATGTATGTATGTATGTATGTATGCATGTATGTATGTATGTATATATGTATCTTCACTCTGCCATGTAGGAAAAATTGTGTACTGTAATGGTGATCAATTTCTAAAATGGGTGGGGGAAGTATTATAGAGTATGAAATTAAATGTCTATTGATGTGGGGCTAAATGTCTTGGGCCGAAACGACCATGGGGGAAAACGTCCATGTACCAGGAGGTGCAAAATGTCCATTGAAGTGGGGCAAAACATCCAGGTACCTTCTGATGTAATGGCTGGCTTAAAAAATTTGTTCACACATATTGCATGACTGTCTTATAACAAAAAATTGAATTAACCACTAACTACAACACTAAAATGCAAATCAAACTGCAACACTTGCTTCCATGCCAATGAACAGATGATCAATTTGAGACTTGTTTATTTATTTTAACTCTGGTTTCTTATCCATCAGCAAATCTGAAAAGCTGCAGGAATGCAAAAATGAAGAAAATGGCTGACCCCCCCTCCCAGCAAAATTATGAATAAGGCAAACAAGGATGCAGAATATGACATACATAATAAAATACAAGTACTCACACATTTTAAAGAACACTGGAAAACAAACTGGTCATGGTTCGAATATGATACGGATACAGAAAAACATGTTCAACCTTTTTAAAGTTCACTGATTTAGCTGACAGGTTCAGTGCCCTGGGACAATAAATTTATTGGTATTTTTAACTTTAGGTTAAATAATCTTTAGTCCTGTGACAGTGTTAAAAAATACCATTTAAGCCTACTGGACATTTTATTCAACTCCGTAAAGAAAGGAAACTGCTTTGTTAACTACTATAAATTTTTTCCTTTATAACATGCAAATAAATATGCTTTTGTATTGAATCTGATGTTCTTCACAACAGCTCAGTAACTCTATAACCTATTTATATGCATGTTGGACATGACCCCCTTGAGGGTGACAGATTCTGGACCTGCTACCCATCAACACTATTTTCAAGTCTTTGAGGCTAAATTTTGACTTGTTTCAATTAAAGAAGTCTCTAAAACAATTTTAACAGAAATAATCCTTATAACATTCAACATTAAAATGAGGTTTGTTACAAACCTAGCCTTTGTTAAACAGTCCTACCCACTTATGGCCACATCACTTATGTTGACACACTGCCAACTTGACTAAAAAGCAAAGTCCCAGTCCCTTGGTCTACTATTACTACCAAAATAGTTATGCTTATTTTGACTTAGGGATAAAAAATAAACATACATGACAGAATCCCTTGGTCCTAGCTTGAACAAATCATTTGTTTTATCATTTATGTCGACAAGCTGCCAGTTCCTACCCATTCTTTGTTCAACAATTAGTTTATTTAATTTTACCACCTTATCATTTATGTCAGCAAGTGGCCAGTTACGAAATACTTTATTCAACAATTTTGATTTTGCTGGCAGGCTTTAATGTCATGGTCAGATTAAAAAAAAACAACAGGATTTTGTTTGGTCCATTTAAGTTGGCCTCTCGCAGCAACTGAAATAAAAGCAATGAAATCTGATCTGATTCTTGCATTTTCCAAAGTGATCGGTGATTAAAACAGGTTTATTGTGCTGTGAAAGTTTCCTTTTTAACTTTATTTTTATTTATGATGGCTACCAACAGCGTAAATGCAGATTAAATTTACAGTCTCTGGAAACTAAATATCTGGCTGCTAAGGGAAGATGAGGGTGGGGCATCTCGAAAAATTATCTGTGAAAAATTTTAAATGTATTGAGCTGACCTTGTTACAATATTGTATCGTAAGAATAATTTTCTTTTAATACCTCATTAGTATGTGTCAATGTATACAATATTATGCCTTGATTAATCATACCAGCCGCATATCTCTTGTTTGCTTTTATGTACTTTTCACAATGACTTCTGTAACTAAATACAAGTATTGTTTAAACCAACTTGTTGACAGGTTTTCATTTCCCCGTCAATAGCCCCATCCCCTCGGTAGCCTCAATAATATGGGAACAGACTGATCAAAATTTAGGCCAATTTAAGCACTAGTACTTGAAGCATGTAAATAACTGATAATGCTGACATTGACTATTGTAATGCTTTTCATATCAGGATGTGACCGATGCCATATTTTATTGTGGATTTTTATTACACAAAGGCAACCAAAATGTAATTTGTCAATATCTTAGTGTCTTTTACACTGGTTTTGTCTTCATGTACAGTGGCAGAGTGGTCTAAAGCACTCATGGAGTGGTCTAAAGCACTCATGGTTACGGATTACTGCCATCTGACCTCTGTCTGTTCGAGTTTAACTTGTATCTTTTTTCAGACCCCACCCAAAACACTTAACTCCACATCCACCCATGTCGACATTATTTCCTCGGGCCTGAGCATATCAACATAAGCGGGTAAGACTGCAGTCATGTAATATGGTTATTACATACTTGTAATGTTTTCTAACCTGTCATCTTAGGAACAAATGAAGTTGACTAATTATGATTAGTATGGCAAAAGAAAATCACATGACTTGCTCATACTGATGTTATAATTATCACATTTGATCTAT